>PGFW01045905.1:0-14746 GCA_003123925.1 Haematobia irritans | reverse complement strand
TAAGAAAAAAAAACATCTTGCAAAAAATTTTCTATTTAAGAAATAAAATTTTCGACAAAAAATTAATTTCTATAGAAAATATTTGTCATAATTTTTATTCATAGAAAAATTTTTGTCAAACTGTTATTTCTTAAAGAAAAAATGACAAAATTCTTTCACAGAAAATAAAATTTTGACAAACATTTTGCTTATGAAAATAAATTTCGGAAAAATTTCGTGCTAGAAATAAAAATTTTTGCAAGAAATTTTCTATATAAAAAACAACCTATATTACAGGCCCGTAACTATTATATAACAATAGACCGATATGGGACCTCGTGTAGGCATGGTTGTAACGGCCCCATATAATAGCACAGATGTTACCCATAACTTCAACTGACTCGAATTGAATTTGCTCCTCCAAGTTGGCTCCAAAACCAAAATCTCTCGATCGGTTTATATGCGGGGCTTTATATATGATTATGGACTGATATGGACCACTTTTTGCCATGGTTGCTTAAATATCCTATAACTACCACCACGCTACCAAATTTCACACAGATCGGACATGAATTTTGTTCTCGGGGGCACCGGGGACCGTCAAATCTGGGGATCAGTTTATTATGGGGCATATATATATTTCATGAACTTGATATGAACCAAATTTCCTGCATGCGTTGTTGAGATACCCATATACTAAACATCACGTACCACATTCAACCGATTACGGCATATAATTATCGCATCTTCAAGGGGCTCGGAGGTCAATCTGGGGATCGGTTTATATTGGGGCTATATATAATTATGGACCGATTTCGACCACTTTTTGCATTGGCAGTTTGAAGCCACATATTAACAACACGCTACAATTTAAACATTAATCAGATGAATTTTGGGTCTTCCAAGAGGCTCCGGACGTCCAAATCTTTGGATCGGTTTTATACGGGGGCCTATATATAATTAATGGCACCGATTGTGAGACCAATTTTTTCATGCGTCATTAGAAAGACCATTTATCACTTAACACATGTTTACCAAATTTCAGGCCGGATCGAATGAAAATTTGCTTCTCTTAGGAGGCTCCGCAAGCCAAATCGGGAGGTCGCGTTTTCATATCGGGACGGCTATATGTATTTATTATTATGGACCGATGTGAGAACCAATTTTTGTATGGTTGTTTGATATCATACGCTGAACACCATGTCCCTAATTTCAACCGGATTCGGATGAAAATTAGCTTTCTCTTAGAGGGCTCCGGCAATGCCAAATCGGCCGGGATCGGGGGCGGGCGGCCGAGCGGGGGGATTTAATATTTGGGGTATATATAATATGCGACCGATGTGGACCAATTTTTGCATTGTTGATCGGATGAAATTTGCTTCTCTGTAGAGGCCTCGCAATGAGCCAAATTTGGGCGGTCCGTTTATATGGGGGCTTATACGGTAAAAGGGGACCGATATGGCACTATTTGCAATATCATCCGACGTCATCAATAACAACTTTCTTGTGCTAAGTTTCAACGTCGATTGCTTGTTTCGTTCGGAAGTTAGCGTGATTTCAACAGACGCGACGACGTGCTCAGATCGACTCAGAATTTTCACCACGAACCCAGAAATATATATAACTATTATGGGGTCTTAGAGCAATATTTCGATGTGTTATAAACGGAATGAACAAAGTTAATTACCCCCATCCTATGGTTCGGAGGGTTATAAAAATCTTGCAAAATTTTCTATAGAAATAAAATGTTTGACAAAAATTTTTATTTTTTACTAAAAATTTTGTTTAAAAAATTTTATTTCTATAGAAAATTTTTGTCAAACTTAATTTCTAAAAAAAATGCACAAATTTTTCTTACAGAAATAAAATTTGACCAAAATTTTCTATAGAAATAAAATTTGACAAAATTTTTCTATAGAAATAAAATTTGGACTACATTTTCTACAGAAATAAAATTCTTGACAATTTTCTATAGAAAATAAAAACATTTATTGGACCAAAATTTTGCTATTTGAAATACAATTTTGACAAAAATTTTGGCTCATTGAAATACCAATTTTGACAAAATTTTATTTCTATAGAAAATAAAATTATAGGAAAAATTTTCTATAGAAAAAAAAATTTGCAAATATTTCTATAGAAATAAAATTTTGTCAAAATTGTATTTCAATAGCAAAATTTTGTCAAAATTGTATTTCAATAGCAAAATTTTGTCATAATTTTATTTCTATAGAAAATTTTGTCAAAATTTTATTTCTTGTAGAAAATGTTCAATTTTTTTTTTTTTAGAAATTAATTTTGAATAAAATTTATCTATAGAAATAAAAATTATTGACGAAATTATTCTACAGAAATAAATTATGACAAAATTTTCTATCAAAAATCAAAAATTTTTGTTCAAAATTTTATTTCCATAGAAAAATTTTTGCTAATTTTTTTTCTATAAGAAATTTGCCTTAAATTTTTATTTCTTACAGAAAATTTTTTCCAAAAATTTTTATTTTCTTAGCAAAATTTTGTCAAAAATTTTATTTTATTTTAAAATTTCATATCTTTATAGAAATTTTTTTAAAATATAATTCTATTAGAAAATTTTGTTCAAAAATTTATTTCTTGCTAGAAATTTTTGTCAATTTTTTTTCTTTAGCGAATTTTAAGACAAAATTTTCTAAAATTTTAAACAAAATATTTCTATAGAAATAAATTTTTAAAAAACAAAATCTATAAAAAATGAAAATTTTTAAAAAATAACATTTATATGAATAAAATTTATTAACATTTCTAGTTCTTTCTCGCTCAAATATACGTAATGTACTAAAATTTTACATATAAACAGCACTTTTGAAATCCACAACATTCAAGTTCCAAAAACAAAAAATATTTTGTAAGTCTTTTACAACATTATTGAAACTACTACCCATAAAAAACAAGCGTCGCCAAAAAAAGTAATGAAAATGTTCTTTATTTGGGATCCAGGAAGTGTTGTGCAAAATTGATGCAGAAGCGCATGAATTTAACATGGCTGTTCATAGGAGGAAATCTTCATTTCAACAGCCGTTGCAATGAATTTGTATTCACTTACGATTTGACCCGATTTCAAATGTTTTGGATGCTAAATTAAAAACACTCTTGTGATATTTTGTCCAAAATAAATAAATTTTTTAATATTTTTATTTAATTTTTTAAATGGATTCTAACGCTTTCGGAAATATTTTATCAATATTTTTCAAAAATTTTCAAAAATTCACAATTTTTTCAGATAGGATCTTTGCATTTATTTTCAACAAAATTTTAATAATTTCTGCTACCATGTTTATGAATTCTTAAAGCTGATTTTAACAAAAATTTGAAAATAAAAAAAATTACCCATTAAAAAATATGAAAAAAGCACTGGTTTATAAAAAAAATTGATATGAAAAAGAAACTTTACTTTTAGTTAAAATAAAGAACATCATTGGGAGTACATCTTCTGGAATCGTGCTTTTGAATGAACTTCCAAATTTTGTTTTTTTGCTGGTAAGCCTCCGTCTTAGAATCTACATTTTAAAAGTTTTCTTTATTCACTTTGCTTCTATGCCGAAAAAAATTAAGCCCGAAATTTTTTAATTTTTATTCGCCTTGATTTACACGCAACTTGCATTAAATTTTGGTAAACATTGGCAGGCCTTTTTCTCCTGAACAGAGAGTTGCCAAGATTTTAATTAACTTTCGATTGTTACTTCTCAAGATGTGCTATGTAGCTTAATTTTAATTGAACATCCAATAATTTTTCATTTTGAAAATTTGACTTTTTGCCGCTGTTTTGCGATTTCTGCCCATAGTGCAGCGTATAAAAATATAAATTTTATCGCTTCTTTGAAAGTATCAATTTCTCTTTGTTTCAAAATAAACAAAAAATTAAATTTTAATTTAATGTCATTCAAATTGTTATGATATTAATCTGTTCATATAAGTGATCTGTACTGTAATTTATTAGACCTAGAGTCTTTTTGTGTGAGATGAAAATTAAATAAATGAAAAATGCAATATTTTCGTAAAAATAAATCGTAATACACATTGGAAGCTTTTTTTAAGTTTTCCCAAAGCCTTTTATAAAACCTATTTAGTATCATTGGAAGAGCATCTGCAAAGTGTTCGTTTTTAGGCTAACTAATTATGGAGTCATCCATAAGGTCTTGAGGAAAGTATTTTTCTTTGAGTGCAATACTACCGGGGGTTTCATGAAAGTGACTTAATTCTTAGGATATTCCTCCATTACTAGTATACAAATTAGTAATGTTAAGCCCTGATATCGCCATAGTTTTTGTCAAAATCTCAAAATTTTCCTTTAATTTTCCTCATCTAATTGTATTCTTACTTCTAAGTCCATTTCAAGATTTTATAGTCTTTCATTCTCTTTCTAAATAGAATTTTATTCCTTTACCTATATCACTTTTTATTTGCTATTCCCCACAAAAAAAATATGCTAATATATGGACTATATTTCTTTTGCCATTTCTTTATAAAAAGAAAAACCCCAATTGTCTTGAAATGAATTCCAGACTCATTGAAAGAAAACCTCAGCCGACAGCTAAAGTCTGTCGGCCATTATGTATTTGTAGCATATTTTTATTTTAACCTTTTTTTTGGTTTGCTCTCCATTCTGTGGTAGAGTATAAACGAAAACCCAGTTATCCATTAGGTTTTCAGCACATTCAGTTGGTGTTGTTGTTGTTGTCGGGAGAATATAATTTGCCTTATAGAGGTATACTTTACGCATTCTTAAACTCTCAACTAAAAATGAATATTTAATAAGATTCTCTATATATGGTCTTCACTTATATCTCTCACTCATTATCTCACTCTCGCTCTGGCTCTCCCTTGTCTATCTAACCAACAAAAGGAAACTCATACACAGAACTAAATATTTTAACCATATGGGGGATACATACGAGTGTGTGTTTTGCTGGAAAAAAATATTCATAACTCTGGCAGACAGACTAACTTCACGTTATACACATATGAGCTATATGAGATAAATATCAATTCTTCAAACAAAAGGAAACTAGGAAGAAAATCTTATGAATTATTCATTATTTGAAACTAATAGATCTTGATAATGTTCATACTACACTTACTACTAAACTTAAGGGCAAAGCGAAGTTGTTGTTGTTGAAATTTTACTTCTTACGGTTTTCTATGTATATTTTCATATAGGAGAAATTATTTAAAGATGTCATGTCGTAAAAGTTGGTGGAAAACATCTACATTTTTTTACATGAATTATTTATGAATTTAATAAAATTTTGTATGAAATACTTAGGTTTTATCACAGTCATCAGAAAATGCTTGAAGTATTTTTCTTTTGACTTCAATTTACATTCTACGTACCAAGGACATTCAGTTAAAGATTTAAAACTCAAGAAATATTAAATTTTGACAAAAACTTGTCCTTAGGAAAAAAAATTGTATAAAACTTTCAATAGAAATAAATTTTTGACAAAAACTTTTGACTATGGAAATAACAAATGTTTTGACAAAATTTTCATATAGGGCAAAACAAGAAAATCAAAAATTTTCTATTAAAAATAAAATTCTTGACAAAATTGTGAAATAGAAATAAATTTTTACAAAATTTTCTAAAGAAAAAAATTTTTACAAAATTTTCTAAAGAAAAAAAATTTCGGCAAAATTTTCTAACGAAATAAAATTTTGACAAAACTTCCTATAAAAATAAAATTTCAAAATAAAAATTAAATTTTGACAAAAAAAAATCTACAATTTGTTAACAAAAATTTTCTATAGAACAACATTTTTTGACAAATTTTGCTTTGTGGAAATAAAATTTCGACAGATTTTTTCTATAAAAAATTAAAGTATTTTCACAATTTTCTATTAAAACAAGTAAGGGAAAGTCTAAAGTCGGGTCCGGACTATATTGTTAGCCTGCAACACTTTGCTAGATCTAAATTTTCGATTACCATATCACATACGTGTTGGGGGCTATATACAAAGTTGTCCCAAATACATAAATTTTAAATTATCACTTCGATCGTGTACAGAAATTTGATAGACTTTCTACAAAATCTATAGACTCAAATTTAAGCTCGCGCTGAAATGCACTAAGGGCTGGGAACAACAATTTTAAGTAAAAAAAATTTTGGGAAACATTTAAATCTGAAGCAATTTTTTTAAGGAAACTTTTGCAAAAGTTTTATGATTATAGTTGATTAATAATGTATTAGAAGTTTAGGAAAATTAGAGTCATTTTTACAACATTCTCGGACTAAGCAGCTGGCCGATTTTACAAGGAAAATGTTGGTATTTTTGACCATTTTTGTCGAAATCAGAAAAACATATATTATATGGAGCTATATCTAATAATCTGAACCGTATTTCAACCAAATTTGGCACGCATAACACCCTCACAAAAAATCGCTTCTGTACATATAACTCCCCAAACATATTTTGCTTTCAAGCATATACATTTTTGGAGTATTGCCCAAACATTTATTCATGTTTTGATCTCCTCCTCCAATATATAAATGTTTGAAGCATATTTGGTCTAAACAATATATGTTTGGGTAGGTCTAAGTTCCAAACATTTTGTATTTTTGCATCCAAACTTCAATAATGTGTCTTCCAAAAAACAATATGGTTAATTATGTGAAATATAATATGTTTGCGAAGCATTTTTCGACCAAAAATATTAATATGCTTAAAAAAATTTCTCCCCAAAAATATCTGTTGCTCAAAATTTTATTTATTTATTTATATATTTAACAATCAATAATGAATTATGAAAATAAACAGGTAATCTATATGGTCGCTGAACAACATAGGTTTTCGACCTGAATGCCTCAAAAATTTTTGTTATGCCTAATTGTATATTCCCTCTAAGCATCCTCTTCTCACTTCACGAGATTTTTTAGTTCTTAGCGAACGCTTTTTCTGTAATACAAAACATTGTAGAAGAAATTATTCAATTTTATTGATTTTTTTTTATTGAATTTTACCTTTTGGCCGGACGGAAAAAAGTGTTAATTTTGTAATAACAAGCAACAACCACCAACTTAATTCAATTATCGCTCCCTGTTACAATAAGCCGCTCCAAGCTATACTCAACACATATATGTTTATTAGGGCGTATTTCTAAATTAATATATGTTTGCATCCCAAGCATATTTATATTTACAAACATTTTACTGTCCCAAACATTAATATTTCTAAACATATTAACATATTATTGCTCCCAAACATGTTATGCCTAGTTATGAACATTATATTGCTTTGCACTCAAAAATATTGTGTTTAAAATTTGCTGTTCCAAACATATAATTGTTTATAGCCCAAACATATGAAAAACCAGTACTTTTTCATCCCGTGCTAGCTAAATGCCTTAATTCTAACTCCCTGTGCAAAATTTTTCAAAACTTAAATCGGAGGTAAAAATTGCCTCTGTGGTCATATGAGTATGTAAATTCGGATAGCGAACGCATATATATGGGAGCTATACTCTTAATTCTGAACCGATTTCAATAAAATTTAGCGCACACTTGACTAACACTAATAATTGTATCCTAGTGCAAAATTTTCAACCAAATTGTGGTAAAACTCTGGCTTCTGCGGACCGTATTAGTCCATATCGTGCGAAGATATATATGGGAAGCATATATCTAAATTCTGAACGATTTCAACCAAAATGTCGGCACGCATAGGCCTACAATCGCTAAATTTCTACTCCCTTTGCAAAAAGTTCAACTAAATCAGGCAGTTAAAAATTGGCCTCTGTGGCTTCATATGCAGTGTAAATCGGCGATAGCTATATATGGGAGGTATATCTAAATCTGAACCGATATCAACCAAAAATTTGTCACAGTATTAGCTACAATGCTAAATTCTACTTCCCTGCCTAAAACTTCGACCTATTTAACTTTGATTACAAAACTGATGTCACGGACAGACGGACATGGCCTATATCGACTCAGGAGCCCACCCTGAGCATTTTTGCCAAAGCGACACCATGTCGTCTCCTTTCTGGGTGTTGCAAAACATATGCACTAAATTTATAATGCGCCTGTCCACAGCTGTGGCGCATGGATATAACTTAAACTGGTTGTAATAATCTATCTGTAGGGAAAATAAAAATTTTGACAAAATTTTGCTATTAGAAATAAAAATTTTGACAACATTTTCTATATAGGAGGTTAAATTTGTGACAAAATTTTTCTATAGAAATTAAATTTTACAAAAATTTCTATAAGAAATACAAAATGAAATCCAAAAATGTCTCCGCTTTTTAGCTGCCAGATTTTAGGTTATTCATTAGGTTAGCCGTTAGGTGGCAGCCGAGTGTATCAGGCCTCACTTCAGACTATTCAGTCCATCGTGATTACACTACATTGGGTGAAACTTTCTCTCTTATCACTGAGCCCGATTTCCTCTTAAGATCAATGACAAAGGCACCTCCTTTTTATAGTCGAGGTTCGAACGCGCATTCCACATTGCAGTGAAACCACTTAGGAGAAGCTTTTGAAACCCTCAGAAATGTCACCAGCATTACTGACGGTGCTCGCGATAACCCACCGCTGACAAAACTTTTTGGTGTTCGGTCGAAGCAGGCAATCGGAGACCACGGCCTTGTGCTTATGCTATATTTCATATTTACCCAGAAACACTGCCTATGTCATCGACCAAACGATTTTGTGGGAATCGCGTAAGCCCGTAGCAATCCGCTTTTCGCTATTGCGATTAATAAAAAGCAGGGCTGAAATAATATCGCTTTACTCAGCCGATTTGAATTTTTTTTTCTATTTACTTCTAAAATAACCGGAGATTTTTGAATTTTTCTATTGCTTCTAAAATTTAGGCAGAATTTTTTGTGATGGGTGTGAAGGCAGCAGGCCTCACATAGCTGAAAGACCATAACACAAAGGACTTTCTAGCTAACCAAGTTAAATCACAATAGTCCAGATGCCTAAAATATCCATGGCCACAATTTGTATCATTAAACCTGAATCTTTTTACAGTAGATACATTAGAAAACCATCTAAAAAATAGGAGACAATAAACGCAACCCCATTAGTTTCACAGACAAAAAAATATTGTCTAACAGTGGACACTACTCTCATTTTAATATTCCTTTAAAATAAACACAGAGTTTTAGTTTAGCATTACAATGCAGATGCGGAGGCCGTCGCCTAAATGATTATGCTACACAAAAAACAAGCACATATGCGAATCGCTCAAACATTTTCACACATTACACTCAGTCACCTAAGAATGAACTAATTCACACTCAAAGCCTTAGGCAAGTGCAATTTTCTTATGAAATGATCATGAACTATGGCGCTCACTCGTCCGTTGTTGTTGTTTCTTTTTTTTTTACTTTTTGGAGTTTATTTATGCGGAGAATTGACATCCTTTTCTGGGCACTACCCATACCACGCATGGGGGATTGCCCTCAAAGTAAACAAAAACATAAAAACGACTAACAGCAACCTCCAACCCTAAAGCGGGGGGAGACAGAAGTGTAATGGTGTCAAATTTTTTTTAGCTTGACTTGTTTGGCTCTGACATCTACATTTAAGAGGCGGCGTACCCTATTGCAAATGAAAAAATAGTTGCTCATGTAATAAAAAGAGGACTACAAAGCGCCTTAAGGAGAAATTTTTGTATAAAATGGACAGTTTTTAACAGGTATTTAGAAAAAAATGTTAGAAAGGTCCAAAAAGTCGACTAACTTGTGGCACTACAAAGAAAGCCTAAAATTTTTGACAAAATTTTTATAGAAATAAAATTTGGTTGACAAAATTTTTTATTAGAAATAAAATTTGACAAAAATTTTCTATAGAAGAAAATTTTGAAAAAATTTTCTATAGAAATAAAATTTAACAAAAAAAAATTCGTATAGCAAATAAAGTTGTTTGAACAAAATTTTCTTAGAAACAAAATTTGACCAAAATGTTTTAAAGAAATAACAAATGGTTGACAAAATTTTCTGCTAGAAATAAAATTTTGACAAAATTTCTATAAGCAAAAATAAAGTTTTGACAAAAATTTTCTATAAAACAAAAATTTTTTACAAAATTTTCAATAGAAAAAAAATTGAAAAAAATTTTCTATGGAATAATTTTTGACATATTTTTCTATAAGAAAATAAAATTTTGACCAAATTTTCTATCAAGAAATTAACATGTTATGACAAACATTTTTTCTATAGAAATAAATTTAAACAAATTTTCATAATAGAAATAAAATTAAGAGAAAATTTTCTATAGAAATAAAAGTTTCTTGACAAACATTTTCTTTAGAAATAAAATTTTTGACCAAATTTCTATAGGAAAAAAAAAAATTACAAAAATTTCTTCTTAGCAAAATAAAGTTTTGACAAAATTTTCTATAGAAATTTAAAAATTTCGAAAAAAATTTTCTACGATAGACAATAAAATTTTGAAAAAATTGTCTATAGAAATAATAAGTTTGAACAAAAATTTTCGACTTAAGAAACTAAAATTTTTGACAAAATTTTTTAAGAAATAAAATTTTGACATCATTTTCTATAGAAATAAAATTTTGACAAAATTTTCTATAGAAATAAAATTTTGACAAAATTTTCTATAGAAATAAAATTTTGACAAAATTTTCTTTACTTAGAAAAAAAAAAAAAAAAAAAAAAAAAAAAAAAAAAAAAAAAAAAAAAAAAAAAAAAAAAAAAAAAAAAAATAAATTAAAATTATGACAATTTTCTTATTAGAAATAAAATTTTGACAAAATTTTCATAAAAATAAAATTATGACAAAATTTTCTATAGCAAAAAAAAAGTTTTGACAAAATTTTCTATAAAAATTAAAAATTTTTTGACAAAAAAATTTTCTATAGAAATAAAATTTTGACAAAATTTTCTGAGAAATAAAATTTTTGACAAAATCTTTTCTATAGAAATTAAAACTTCTCTATTAGAAAATAAAATTTTGACAAAAATCTTTCTATAGAAAATAAAATTTGACAAAATTTCTTTAAAAAATGACACCACATTTTCTTATTAGCAAATAAATTTTTGACAAAACATTTTCTATAAAATAAATTATTGACAAAAATTTTCTATAGAATTAAATTTCTATAGAATAAAATTTGACAGAAATCTTCTATAGAAATAAAATTTTGACAAAATTTTCTATAAAAAAAGTTTTGACAAAATTTTCTATGAAATAAAATTTTGACAAATTCTATAGAATAAAAATTTGACAAAATTTTCTATAGAAATAAAATTTTGACAAAATTTTCTATAGAAATACAATTTTGACAAAATTTTCTATAGAAATAAAATTTTGACAAAATTTTCTATAGAAATAAATTTAACAAAATTTTATGAAAGAAAATTTTCTATAGAATAAAATTATGACAAAATTTTCTATAAATAAAATTATGAAACATTTTCTATAGAAATAAAATTTTGACAGCATTTTCTATAGAAATAAAATTTTGACAAAATCTTCTATAGAAATAAAATTTTGACAAAATTTTCTATAGAAATAAAATTTTGACAAATTTTTCTATAGGAAAAAACTTTGACAAAATTTTCTATAAAAATAAACACACAACACAATTCACAATTTTCTGTGGAAATACAATTTTGACAAAATTTTCTATAGAAATAAAATTATGACAAAATTATCTATAGAAATAAAATTTGACAAAATTTTCTATATAAATAAAGTTTTGATAAAATTTTCTATAGAAATAAAATTATGACACAATTTTCTATAGAAATAAAATTTTGACAAAATTTTCTATAAAAATAAAGTTTTGACAAAATTTTCTACAGAAATAAAATTTTAACAAAATTTTCTATAGAAATAAAATTTTGACCAAATTTGTATAGAAATAAAATTTGACTAAATTTTCTATAGAAAGAAAATTTGACAAAATTTTCTATAAAAAAAATCTTCACAAAATTTTCTATAGAAATAAAATGTTGACAAACTTTTCTATAGAAATAAAATTTTGACAACATTTTCTGTAGAAATAAAATTTTGACAAATTTTCTTTGAAATTATAATTATGACAACATTTTCTATAGAAATAAAATTTTGATAAAATTTTTCTTTAGAAATATAATTATGACAACATTTTCTATAGAAATAAAATTTTCCTAGTTTTAAAATTTTAAATAGTCGAAAACTCGATATGTCGACCTTTCCAAATTTAGAATAATTGAGAGAACTAAAAGACGCTTCTTTGATTTTGATTATAATCCCTCTATCTTTGATTTTGATTATAATCCTGAATAATTATTTTAGATTTTTAATTTTTAATTTTTTGTGTAAGTCGGAATTTAAGGCAATATCTTCTAGAAATTTTTGTCTTAGTAAACTTTTCTAAACCTTGTTAAATCCAGAACATACAAACCCTCTAATATACCTAAAATACCAATTTCATAGAGTGTACTTCTTCATTCATTACCAACGTAGTTAAAGGCGTATGGCGTATATTTGTGTGAAGCCGCAACAAAATACTTGACAATTTTAAAAACATGTTTAGAAATAAAATTTTGACAAAATTTTCATAAAAATAAAATTATGACAAAATTTTCTATAGCAAAAAAAAAGTTTTGACAAAATTTTCTATAAAAATTAAAAATTTTTTGACAAAAAATTTTCTATAGATAAATTTTTGATAATTTCTGAGAAATAAAATTTTCTAATAAATCAGATTTTTATAGGAAAGTTAACTTCTCTATAGAAAATAAAATTTACAGAACAATTTCTTGTAGAAATAAAATGACTAAAAATCTTAATGAGACACATTTGTCTTATTAGAATAAATTTTGACAAAACTTTTCTGTAGACATGAATGTCTTGAAAAAATTTTTCTATAGAAAATATTAAAATTTCTATAAGAAATAAAATTTTGAAAAATTTTCCTGTAGAAGATAAAATTTTGACAAAATCTTGTAGAAATAAACTTCTCTATAGAAATAAAATTTTGACAAAATTTTCTATATGAAAATAAAATTTTGACAAAATTTTTCTATAAAAATAAATTATGACAATATTCTGGAAATAAATTCTACAATAGAACAGAAATTTTGACTGAAATAAGTTTCACAAATTCCATAGAAATAACAGTTTGACAAGAAATTTTGCTATAAAAGGAAAATCTTTGACAGAATTTTCATAGAAACAGAAAATTTTGAGTCAATTTTCCGTAGAAATACACAATTATGTAAGACAAAATGTTTCTTAACAAATAATATTTTGACAAAATTATTCATATAGAAATAAAATTTTGACAAAATGTGGTCTATAAAATAATAAGTTCAATTGAATAAATGTAACAATAGAAAAATTTGAAATGTTCTATAGAAAGTAAAATTTTTGACAGACATTTCTCAAATAGAAATTAAAAATTGACAAAATCTTCTATAGAGAATAAAATTTTGACAAAATTTTCTATAGAAATACAATTTTGACAAAAATTTTTTCTATAGAAATAAAATTTTGACTAAAATTTTCTATAGAATAAATTTGTAAACAAACTTTTCTATGGAAATATAAGATTAATGAAAAAATTTTCTATAGAAAAATAAAAATTATGAAACAAAAATTTTCCCTATAGGAAATAAAATTATGACAACATTTTCTATAGAAATGAAAATTTTGAACAGCAATTTTCTTATAGAAATAGGAAAATTTTGACAAAAAATCTTCCTATAGAAATAGGAAATTTTGACAAACATTTGCTATAGAAATAGAAATTTTGAGCAGAATTTTTTCTATATGGAAAAAAACTTTGACAAATTTTCTATAAAAAAAAACGGACACAACACAATTCAAATGGGTTTATCTGTAAGGAAATAAACAATTTTGACAAAATTTTCTCATATGAAATAAAATTATGACAAAATTATGCTATAGAAAATAAAATTATGACAAAAATTTTCTTAATATAAATAAAGTTTTGATAAAATTTCTATAGAAATAAAATTATGAACACAATGTTTCTATAGAAATAAAATTTTGAAAAATTTTTATAAAAAAAAGTTTTGACAAAATTTTCTACAGAAATAAATTTAAAGCAAAAAGTTGTTCTAATAGGAAATAAAATTTTGAACCAAATTTAGTATAAGAAAGATTGAAAATATTTTGACTAAATTTTCTAATAGAAAGAAAATTTTGACAAAAATTTTTCTATAAAAAAAAATCTTCAACGAAATTTTCTAAGTAGAAAATAGAAATTTTCATTACCGACGCAGTTAAAGGCCGTAATGGCATATATATTGTGTGGAAGCCGCAAACGAGAAAGTACTTGACAATTTTAAAAACATGTTTGTTTTAATTGAGGCTGCTTGTTTTGACTCATGACCGCTTGCCATAGCCAACATGTTGTTAAATATTTTTTTTTTTTTGCTTTTGTATTTTATAAAAATGGTCGCTTGAAATATTTTATAAAAAGCTATGCGTTTTAGTTTTTCGTCTATTCGTAAAGCCTTGTGCTATTTGCACAAAAGTAATAAACACTTGTAAGGGTAAGTCATAAAATACTATACGCGTTCTAATTACACTTTAAGTATGGTGTACTTCAGGTTTCGTGAAAAGTTTAAATATTAAAGCATACTTTTAGGGCATACAAAAATGTAAATGATAATAATTGCGATAGTTTAAAAATAAAATTTGTGGGAGAAATGTATGGTTTATCGTATACAAAAGCTTTCATTAGATTTTCCAACGAAAAACAAAAAATAAGAGACCAACGTAGACCAGAAAGACAATTTCTAAAATTTGTT
>PGFW01045904.1:0-12381 GCA_003123925.1 Haematobia irritans | reverse complement strand
TGTTGGGCAAAGCACCTAACGTGGTAAACCCAAGATGCTTGAAAACACATATCAGTAGCTTCCCGGGACGGTCATCAAGAATTTACGTGAAAGAGCTGTTGATTAAACGTCTGCTGCCTTTCCTGAAAAACACAGGTGTTCCGTAACTGTTTTGGCCGATTTGGCTATCTGCCATTACGGTAAATAAAATAGGCCATTGGAGTGGTATCGAGGAACCGAAGATGCAGGTGGTATCCCAAGACAAGTAATCCCCAAGCACGCCAAGCAGCTCCGCCCAATTGAGAATATAATGGGCATTAGTCTAAGCGGAACGCTAAAGAAAACCAAAAAATGAACTGCTAAGGGACGAAGCAGAGTTCAAGGCAAACTTGGCTTTCTGCGGGCGAAGAAGGTGGACAAGGTGGCTGTACACAAAGTCTGATGGAGTGGATCGACAGCGTGAGGCCGCGGCATTCGGAATTTGGGAAAGCGAAAGCCTAACTAAATATTTTTCCTGAATTTTATACTAATTGAACTTGAAAAAAAAATTTAATTTGATTTTTTAAATAAACGATTTCAACGATTTACACGCGTTTTCCCTTGACCAAATTTTGACCGTATCACCCTTTAATATCAATTTATGAAAGTCAATGAAAAAATTAATTGAAAGTCAATTAAAAAATTAATTAATCCAATTAAAAACTTAATTGATGCTATTCATTTTTATCATTGATTTTTTTCATTTAAAAATTGGTTGAATCAATTAAATTTTAATTGAATATTTTTTAAGGACTCAATAAGACTTTAGTGGGAAAATTTTTTGTGAAATTTTTTTCGGTGTATACATGAGAGTGATTTGATCCAATTTCTTCCAAATAGCGTTCGTCCTTGTGTCAAAAAACACCGTGTACCAAATTTCATCAAAATCGATTAATAATTGCGACCCGAATCCTGCGAACAACAAATACTTAGACAGACGGTCAGACGAACGGACACCAACAGGCTGGATCCACTCAGGGTGTGATTCTGAGTCGATCGATATATATTTTTGGGGTCTAAAATCAATATTTCTGGTAGGCACATTTTTTGGCAGATCACAGTTCCAGGAAAAAAAGCGTCCGCAAAAAAAGTAGTGAAAATTTCGTTTTGGATCCGGAAGTGGTGCAAAATTGGTAAGAAGCGATGCATTTAACATGGGCTTGTCATAGACAGATATCCATTGCATCACTTCGTATCCGAATTCAGTGTTTTGGATGTGAATTAAAACATTTTGTGATATTTTGCCAAATAAACAATTTTTATATTTTTTTTATAATTATACCGTGCGCCACACTGTGGAACAGGGTATTATAACCCAGCAAAAAAAATGCAGTTGTTCACAAAACTTTCTTTTAAAGCGCATCGTGGGATCCCCCAATGATTTTTTTCCACTTCCGATGCAGTCCTTTTGGACAAGTGCACAAACATTTCTTCTAAAGCGCATCTTGGGATCCCCCAATGATTTTTTTTCTACTTCCGATGCAGTCCTTGTGGACAAGTATTAGAAAGAACGCAATTAGGTTATTTTAAGTGCAAATTTTGGATAATTAAATTTTACAAAAAAATAGAAAACTAATAAAAAACTAAAAAAAATAGAAAATTAATAAAAAATAAAAAAAAAATAGAAATAACAATAAAAAAATCATCCCCGCTGGATTTGAACCTGTGCCGGTTTGATTTTTCACTTCCGTGGAAATTCTTTTGAGAAGGTCTTGCAAATTACCGAGAATTTTTAATTTGTTTGTTCATTGTTAATGAAAAAATATATTATACGAAAATATTATGCCGAAAATAAAAAATGAAAACGATGCATAACATAAAAAAATATTTTAGAAAAAATATTGATAAAAAAAATGTTGCCGCTGTGAGGTGTGAACCTGGTTTCTTATTTTTTCGTTCATTGCTAATAAAGAACATCTCGAGAAGCAATTAGAAGAATGTTATTTCTTGGTGTCGTATTACGATCACATCACAAACATTTGAATTGACCTTTCGACGCTTTATGTTCAATGGAGTTTATGGCTGCGTGTGCTAAGGCGTCTGTTTTGGTGCCAGCAAACCCAGGTTCAACCCCTGGTCGGAGCGAAAAAGTTTTTCAAATTGTAAAAATTTAGGTAATAGGAAATAATAGTGTAATAAACAAAACATATGGATGAAAAAAGTGAAATTGGTTGAAAAAAAAAATATTTTCGCTTTTTAAATTTCAAATTAACTTCCAGCGCACAGACTTCTAAAGCAATGCAAAGGATACAAAAGGGAGTACTTCCGTCTATGACAAGCCCATGTAAAATTCATTGGAGATGATCCAAGTTTGCACTACTTCGGATCACAGATTGGGGATCCAAACAACTTTTTGGAAGTTTCATTTTGCTGTGAAGTTAGTGCATATGTTGTAACCACCCAGAAGGAGACAAGATAGACACATGGTGTCTTTGGCAATAATGCTCAGGGTGGTCCCTGTGTCGATATTACCATGTCCGTCCTCCGTCCGTTCTGTCTGTGGAACACATTTTTGTGCCAAAGTCTAGGTCGCAATTTAAGTCCAATCGCCTTCAAATTTGGCACATGTTCCTAATTTGGGTCAGAATAGAACCCTTTTGATTTTGGAAGAAATCGGTTCAGATTTAGATATAGCTCCCATATATATCTTTCGCCCGATATGGACTTATATGGCCCAGAAGCCAGATTTTTGGCCGAATTTGGTTGAAATTTTCACTAGGAGTACAATTAGTAGTATATAGTCAAGTGTTCAAAATTTGATTGCAATCGGTTCAAGATTTAATTATAGCTCCTATATATATTCTTCGCCGATATGGACTAATATGGTCCTAAAAGCCAGAGTTTTGGTCCAATTTTGGTTGAAAATTTGCACAATGCTAAATGCATTGTAGCTATGCGTACCAAATGTTGGTTGAAATCGATTCAGATTTAGATATAGCTCCCATATATATCTTTCGCCCGATATGCACTTATATGGACCCAGAAGCCAGAGTTTTATCCCGATTAGCTTGAAATTTTGCACAAGGAGTACAATTGGTAGTATAGTCATGGCACCAAATTTAATTGAAATCGATTCAGGATTTAGATATATCCCCCATCTATATCTTTCGCCCGATTATGCACTTATATGGACCCAGAAGCCAGAGTTTTATCCGATTAGCTTGAAATTTTGCACAAGGAGTACAATTGTAGTATAGTCATGTGTGCCAAATTTGATTGAAATCGGTTCAGATTTAGATATAGCCTCCATATATATTTTTCGCCCGATATGGACTTATATGGCCCCAGAAGCCAGAGTTTTGGCCCAATTTGGTTAAAATTTTGCACTAGGAGATTTTGTAAAAGTCTATCAAATTCTGGTCCAAATCGAGTTGATATTTAAATGTATGTATTTGGGACAAACCTTTATATATAGCACCCAACACATTTGACGAATGTGATATGGTATCGAAGATTTAAATCTACAAGTGGTGCAGGTTATAATATAGTCGGCCCCGCCCGACTTAGACTTTCCTTACTTGTTTTAAATGCTGTATATAAAATGTATGCATTATATGAAAGCTTCGTCTAAATCTGAAGATTTTGCAATATATAGGTAGAAAACCATACTTATCTCACGATTTCAAAACTATTTTATTCCAATTCGTTTGATATTTTTCACAGAGAGTAGATTTAATATTCTACTTAAGTTTACCGAATACGGTTCAGTCAGATTGTAGAGTTAGGTCCCAAAACATGTCCCCTCTAAAATTAAAATGGGGCATTTGAAATATGTCTGAGGTGAAGTATAAGAATATATATGTGAGAGAGTATTTGAGTAAAATAAATTCTTCCACTTTTGAGAATTTCTTGTATTTCAGAATATCCAAGTTTGAGGTTTCACTGTATCTAAATTTGAAAATTTTTGTTCTTTCTTTTTCGGATAGATTTTCCTTGTGTAAATATACATTTCTGGGAACTTTTAGTAAAAACTTTGTTTCCCTAACTTAAAATTTAATCCTAAAAGCCAATATAATTATACCAATGTCAATTGTGACAAGTGTTTCAACCACCACCACAACATGCAAAAAATTTCCGTAATGTCCCTGAATAAGGAAATGGCAAAGAAAAAAAAAAACGATACGATATACCCTAGCAATCATTCCGCTTTCGACACCACTTATTTATGAAAATTGTATGCAAATTATCAATACAATACTGCTACATGAACTCACCAATTTAAAGTGAATTGAACAGCAAAAACATAATACACACAAGTGAATCCTGGCTCGAAAGCTCGAAGCTATCAACATTGCAACGATGACGCAGTATTTCATAAATTTATGATGTATGAAAGCGCATGGATGCCTAGCGCATGAATGCATTGCACAAGAATTGCTTTCTGTTTTTTTTTGTTATGTCAAAATAAATTAAGTTGAAGAAAAGTGAAATGAAATAAATGAAAGGATTCCATAACGAAGTATGATGTGAGGTCGCCATAGTGGGATATGACGGCCAACACTTGTGTGGGCGACGACAATATGGCACAAACGTATTGCGTAAGCATTTGATGGTGAAAAAGAGAGCTGCGGATTCGTTTTTAATGGAAGAATTTTCACTAACAATACCAATCGTTACGCTTCGACGATGATGTTATGTCACAGAGAATTATACTCATCTTTCAGGCAATAGGGGGATATGTGGTTGGAGAACTTTATGTTTCCACGAGTATCGAGATTATTTGCATTATGCATTGTTTTTAAGAGCCTTACCAAATTGTCTATTTGCATTTGGCTCGTGTAACGCGTAGCCCTAAAATATTACAATCTTTGTGTGCCTTAAATATATATGTAGCATACAGCAAAAAGTTTGGAAGTTCTTCCAAAGGCACAACTTAAACGCAATTTGAAGAATTTCCACTCAAAGATGTCCTTTATTTTAACTACACATTTTTATAACTCGCTTTTTTCATATTTTTAGTTTGGTAATTTTTAGCTGTTTTGTTTCAAATAGATTAACGACAAAAATAAAATTAGAAAAATTGTACAAGTATTTAAAATTTTGTGGAAAAAAATACTAAATCCATTCTAAACAGATTAAGAAAGTTGAAAGTCGGCGGCTGCCGACTATATGTATACCCTACACCATTTGCTAGATTAATTTTCGATATCATATCACATCCGTCAAATGGCTTTGGGGACGTTATATAAAGTTGTCCCGAAATACATATATTTAAATATTCACTCGATTTGGACAGATTTGTAGACTTTTTACAAAAATCTATAGACTCAAAATTTAAGTTGGCTAATGCACTAGGGTGGAATTAAATTTAGTAAAAAAAAATGTGGGGAACATTTAAAATCTGAAACCAATTTTAAGGAAACTTCGAAAAATTTATTTAGATTCTATCGCTCGTATATGTGTATTAGAATTTAGGAAAATTAAGTCATTTTTACACTTTCGACTAAGCAGTGGCGACTTTATACAAGGAAATGTTCGGTATTTTTGAACCATTTTGTCGAAACTCAGAAAAACATATATATGCGGACGCTATTAGTCTATATTCTGAACCGATTTTCAACTGCTAATGCTATAATTCTACTCCCTGCTGCAAAAATGTTCAACTAATCGAGTAAAAATTGCTCTGTGGCATATGATATCGGCGCGAAAGCTTAATAGGAGGATAGTACTAAATCTGAACCGATTTCAACCAGAAGTTTGGCACGCGATACCCTACAATACTAAAGCTTTCTACTCCCAGTGCATAATCTTCAACTAAGACGGAGTTAAAAAATTGGCCTCGTAGCGGTCATATGGAGTGTAAACTCCTTGCGAAAAGCCTATATACTCATGGGAGATATATCTAAATCTGAACCGAGTCTCACAAATTGGCACGTATAGCCTTTACAAGTGCTAATGTCTACTCTCTGTGAACAATTTCAACTAAATCGGAGTTTAAAATTGGCCTCTGTGGTCATATGAATTTAAATGTCGCCGGCGAGAAGCTATATATGAGCTATATCTATAACCTGACGGATTTCAACCAAATTTGGCAATGCATTAGCTACAATGTAATTATAGTCCGCTCGTCAAAATTTCACCCAAATCGGAGCAAAAAATTGGCTCTGTGGCATTTGAAGTGTAACAATCGGCAAAGAGCTAGTATATGGGAGCTATATTTAAATCATGAACCGATTTCAACCAAATTGGCACGCTATAGCTACAATGCTAATTCTACTCCCTGCTCAAAATCTTAAACTCAAAATCGGAAGTTTAAGAATTGGCCTCTGTCGTCGATAAATGAATCGTAAAAGTGCCGCGAAAGCTATATCATGGGAGCTATATCTTGAATCGAACCGAATTTCAAACCAAATGTGGGGTAAGCATAGCTACAGTGCTATTATAAGTCGCCTGTGGCAAAAATTTTTCAACCCACAATCGGAGCGAAAAAATTGCCTCTGTGCTCATTTGATGTAAATCGGGCAACAAGCCCTATATATGGGAGCTTATATCTATAATTCTGAACCGATTGGCCATCATTATCCACAGTTTTCGAGACTCATATAAATTTCGAGTTAGGATTTGGAGAAGATCGGTTGAATATACAGCCTATTATGACCATATCGTGAAAAAATAATTATGGCAGTATACTAAATCTGAACCCGATTTTTCCAAATCAATAGGATCGTCCATTGAGCCAAAACGGACCCCTATACCAAATTTTACAGGATAACTATAACACTGTGAGCTGTACTTTGCCACGAAAATACATCAACAGACAGACACACGCGACAGACAGGCAGACAGACGGAAACATCGCTAATCCGACTTAAGACGATCGGTATACTAAACGATGGGGTCTCAGACTTTTCCTTCTTTGGCGTTACATCACAAAGTCCACCAAACTTTATTATACCTGTACCCACAGCTAGTGTGTGAAGGTAGTACAACTAAGCAGAAACCCAGCAAAAAAAGCAGTGACAATTGCTATTCTGGCATCCGGAAGCCATTGAAGCCATGTCGCTTGTCATCAAGCCGGATTCCACCATCTCACAGTTACGTTGCCACTGCAATCTCTCAAAGGTCGGTGATCCCAAATTCGTCTGTTATGGGTTGTGATTTATAAAAAATTTTGTGATATTTTGTCCTAAATCCGCCAAATAATTTTATAAATTTTTTATGCGTTTTATGAATTTACTCAACCGGTTGTCGCAACATTAACTTCAAAATAAATGTTTCAAAATCGCAATTTTCTTGAACGGATATGCATTTATTTGTTCGACAAATCTTAATAATTATTACCCATTTTATTAAGTTCTTTACTCTGCTTTTTAACCTACACGCAAAGAAAAAAAACATTTGGGAAAACAGTGCTAGCCGAAAAACGTTTTTCTTTTGTTTATAGTTTTTGAAAAGTTTACACTTTATCACCATAAAAAAAATTCCGTTTTGGCTACAAAATTTTTAATTTTTCAATAAAAAAAGTTACTTTTTGAAACACCAAAAAAAACACAGTTCCATTTCGTTTATCTCAAACACTTTTCTTTTCTTGACTCTAGTCTTTAATAAGACATTTAAAGGTTCATAGTAAAAATTTAATATTAGTAGAATGCTAATGTTGAAAAATTTTTATCGGAATCTTCCGACCATATCTGAATATAAAGCGGTGATACGGTCAAATATTTGGTTCAAGGTCCGAAAACGCGCTGTAAATCGCGTGAAATCGGTTTATTTAAAAATCAAATTAAATTTCTTTTTTCAAGTTCAGTTAGTATAAAATCAGGAAAATTATTCAGCTAGGTTTCGCTTTTCCAAATTCGAATTCGCCGGGCCTCACCGCTTGACCACAGCCTGCCATCAGATTTTTTAACAGCCACCTTGCTTCCACCTTGTCGCACTTTCTCGCCGCAGAAAGCCAGCTTTGGCCTTAAACTAGCTGCTTCTCCTTAAGCAGTTTTGCGTCTTCTTAGGTTCCGCTTGACAACTAGTCCCAGTTATTTCTTCAATTGGCGGAGCTCTGGCGTGTGGCATGGGTTCTTGTCCTTGGGGACCACCTGCACGTTGTTGGCGGCGTACCACTCCATTCGGCCTTTTTACCGTAATTGTGTGGCAGATGCCAAATCCGGCAAAAACAGTACGGGAACATCCGTTTCTTCAGGATAGGCCAGCAGACGTTTATTCAAACACTCTTTCACGTTAAAAATTTCTTGGTTGAACAGTCCCGGAAGCCTATGAAAATGCTGTTTTTCAAGCCCACAGGCTCACAAATGGGCTTGCCAAACAGAATATTTCTTTGCGAATACTTTGACCAGTTTTATGCCATGCTTTTAAAATATTTGCGTACGCTTTTAGCCTTCCTTTTGCCGTATAAAAACTACCTGTCCCGGCAAGCTGCTTCGTAGTCGCGCTTTGACGTAGGTTTGCGTCGTCCATTTCCAACGCCAGTTCAAAAACTTTCGTCGGCATAAGTCGTGTACAGCCTCCGAAGGGGATCGCGGCTTCTTATGGCCGTCGTATTTGTTTATCATTCGCGATTTGAGCACCTACCTTCTTGTAAGTCGCATAGTCCGCGCGTCCGTTTTTTGGCTCGATGCTACGGTTTGTAGACTATACACCCAGCTTATTTTGCGACATCCCCGGAAGCAGAGGAGGTATAGGGTTTCGCTTGAAAACACTAACGCGGCAACCTGCTCTGCGTCTCAACGGGCTGTCCGATTTCCCCCCGATCCAGACTTCCTGGCTGTCGACCAAACGTTCCCCAAACACTTTTAATTAACGATTTGTAACGCGTCTTGATTTCGGCAACTTTTAGCGATTTTGCCCAGCTTTGCGGGCATTTTCCGGATGCGCGAGCAAAAATTTGATACGCCTAGCTCTTCTTGCTTGGACGGCATTGACAACTGAATGAGAGTGAATTCCAAAATCAAAATAGGAACAACATCTACACAAAACACACCTTCAAAATGAGGTGCTGCTTCAGGTTTTTTAGAGAGTAACAAAATTGAAAGAAATACGTGAAGTTTATATATGACCAAATTTCTTGATCGTTATCACCCTTTTAAAATGTCTGCTAAAAAAAAAAAAAAAACTTTGGTCAGAAGCAGGCATCGAACCCACGACCTTCCTGGCATGCAAGTTAGGTCGTAGCAACCTCTGCTCCACGGTGCCCAACTAAATATAAATGATGCTTCTGTTAAATAAAGTTGTTCCATATCGGCTCCGTAGGGCGCCGCGCAATCCTATTGCCTATATAACATATAACTTAATATGGGCAATTGTCTATTGTACAATAATAGCTACATACGCTCAGTGGATAGATGTGTTGGCTACAAATTCAGATGGTCCCGCGGTTTGATTTCTCCGTCCAGGCGAGAAGGCTAAAAAAAATTAAAATTTATAAATCGTATAATTTTCTTCTACATTGCTTTGCTATTCACAGATAAAGGGTTGTAAGAAAAAAAATACTTCGATTGAAGTGAGAATATTGTCAGGGAAAATGCAATTAGCCAGTAAAAAAAATCTTTCTTGTTTTTGAGTTAGTCTTTAATGAAATTTTATTAATCATCCTGGGAAAAGAATAAACGTTTATGACAAAAAGTATATACTTTTCTGTCCAAAATACCACTTTCGTTTCAATACCACAATTTCGTTTGCGGAGGAAAGAATTATTTTTGCCGTATAGTTGCAGAAACAAAAAAAAAAACGTTAGGAATAGCCCATTAAAAATTATGAAAAAATCGAGTTATAAAAAAATTGAAATTAAAAGAACTTCCTCTGTAGTTAAAATAAAGAACATCTTTTGGTGACGATTTCTGAAAAAGCGACATGCTGCCTTTAGAAGAACTTACAATTTTTTTTTTCTGGACGAAGTCTAAAGTCGCGCGAATGCCTACTTAATATATCCTTCAACCTCTTTGTTAGATTTACAGTTTTGATACCATCTCAAAACCTTCAAATTTTGTGGGGCGGTCCCGTTTATAAAAAGTGTTTTATGTTCCCATTAGTACATATATTTACAATCGCACCCGATCGGTAAAAACAATATGGTGAACTTCTACAAAGTCTACTAGACTTAAATTTAAAGTAGGTTATCGCTCCGGGGTGCGATCTTAAGTTACTAAGGGCGTTTTCGATTCGCAAAAAAAATAATGTGCCTTGATGTTACACTACTTTTCGCCTAATTTTGGACATTCGTCCCAAATTGATAGTGCAATTCGTAAAGTTATTAGTTAATTTATAATATCTGGAGGTATAAAGGATCCAAAACGTATGACACGTGTTCTTGAAATGTTTGCGAATCAATTTCGAGCAATGTTGACACCTTTTTTTCCCAAAAATCGAAGTCCGCAACTATAAAAAAAAAAAAAAAACAATTATATGACGACAGTAAGTTCGGGCCGGGCCGAATCTTAAACACCCACCACCAATGAACAAATATTAGGGTTTCGGTTGAAATGTTCAGAGCGGTTCGAGGACAGATCAAAGCAGAGCAGTTCAACCTAGTACACTTCAACGAAGATAAATTTAAAGCATTTTACCCATGAAGACTTATATCAGATTCTGAATATATAAGAACCCATTTTTGTTTTGAGTTTGAAAGACATGATTAAGCATCTCTGTAAGTTGTCAAGAAAATTATAAATAACGTCTGGGATTGAAATCTTAAATCTGTAGGTTTCAGCCAGAAGAAATAAAATATGGAAATTTTTACATTCGAGTTTCAAGCAATTTCATGATCAGTGCGCCTTTCTATTACTCTCCATAGCTGAAATCGCTGTCCTATTATGAGGCAGTTACCAAATGGACCCCGATAAAAACTTATATCCCAATACACGTTTTTGTGAGCCTTTATCAAATACCAGAATAGTTTACAATTTCAGGCAAATTGGATTAAAAATACGGTTTCTATAAGCCAAAGAAAAGGGAAAATTCGGCCAGATCGCTCTATAATGGGGCTATACCAAAACACACACACACCCATTTGTTGGCACACCTCTTTATCGGTCGCTAAGAATACCTCTAGATGTCCAATTCAGGGCAAAAATTGGATAAAAACTACGATTTCTATAAGCCAAAGGACCCCCATGATCGGGAGGTCGGTTTATATCGGGGGACTGTGTCTATATCAAAAACCTGACCGATATAGCCCATCTTCGCAACTTGACCTGCCTGCAGACAAAAAAGACGTAGTTTTGTGAAAAAATTTCAGTCACGATTGCTTCATTATTGAAGACTGTTAGCGTGATTACAACAGACACGACAGACAGACAGACGGAAAGAGGACATGGGCATATGCCGTCTTAGTAATTACTCCCTGATTCAAAAATATATACTACTTATATAGTCGGAAATCGATATTTCGAATGCTGGTTACCAACCGGGCTGACAAAACTATATTATAGCACCGGCACCGATTCCATGGTGGCTGGTATAAAAAATGATGGGAAATATTTAAATCTTTATGATTTATTGGTCGATAGGCATAAGGTATTAGAAGGATAGGGAGATATATTTTAGCCGATTTTTACAAGTTTTCGAATTTGCCAAATGGAGATTTAACAAGATCTCTGCCGGAGTTATTTTGAATACATTTTTGCCCAAAATCGGAAAAACAGTAATATATGCGGAGCCTAATTATCTAAATCTGCAAACCGTTTTCCGACTACATTTGGCATGCATAGTTACAATGTTTATTCTGACTATTCACTGTGCAAAAAAATTTTCACTAAATTGAGTTAAAAATTTTATCTCTGCAAAGATACTATATGGCGAGCCGCTATTATACTAAATCTGAACCATTCAATAAGAAATTTGGCAGTCACCTTGACGTACACTACTAATTGCTACTCCTAGTGCTCCAAAATTTCAACAAAATTGGGGTATAAACTCTGGCTTCTGTTGACCGTCCTATTTAGTCCATATCGGCCCGCGAAAGATATATATGGGAGCTATATCTAAAATCTGATACCGAATTTTTCAATAAAATTTGGCCACCACTTGATATATACTAATTGTTCTGCTTGTGCGCGAAAATTTTAAGCGAGAGAATTAGCGGTAAAACTCTGGCTTCTGGCGACCAGTATAAGTCCAATATCGGCGAAAATTATATATATGGGAGCCTATAGTCTAAATTCTGAAGCCGGATTGCTTCCAAAAATATTCTTGACCCAAAACAGGAAACTTTTTGCCCAAAATTTTTTTTAGAAGTCGATGGACTAATAACTTGCGACCTTAGCTTTTAATTTACAAAAATGTGTTTCACACGAGACAGACGGCACGACGGCTATTCGACTCAGTGTTGCACCCTTGGGAGCTTTTTGCCAAAGACACCATGTGGTCATTTCTTCGTCTCCTCTTGGTGTGCAAACCATAGGCCACTTAACT
>PGFW01045891.1:5538-16330 GCA_003123925.1 Haematobia irritans | reverse complement strand
TAATAATAATTTTCGACATGTATTTCTAGAAAATCTTTTCTTTGGTAAACTTTCATAAAATTGCATTGTTAAATCGAATGGATCGGCGTATGCAGCCTCTCTAGTAAGGAAGTTTCTTTTAGTGCTGTAATTGGGGATCGATTTTTTTAATCCGGGACTTCAAATACAGAATCCCTGATTTTTTTCGGGTTCCCGAAATTTGCGGTATTCTTTAAATATTTTAAGTAATACACTCTTACACTCTCTCTCAATTTAATTTAGATGTAACATATATATGATGCCCCAATTATAATATATTGTAATATTGTCCCAAACATGTTAGGTGAGCTGGCGCGGCACCCATTTTGCACAGAGCTTCCGCATATCCAAATATTGATGAATGATATGACCAACACGTTCCTTTGATATCTGCTATTTCGATCAACTTCATTTTACGGTCATTCAAAATCATTTTGTGGATTTTTTGATGTTTTCGTCGGTAACCACCTCTATCGGGCGTCAACTGCGTTCACCGTCCTTCGTGCTCATTTCACCACTCTTGAATTTTGCATACCAATCAATTATTGTTGATTTCCCTGGGGCAGAGTCCGGAAACTCATTATCAAGCCAAGTTTTTGCTTCCACCGTATTTTTTCCCTTCAGAAAACAGTATTTTATCAAAACACGAAATTCCTTTTTTTCCATTTTTTTTTTCACAATAACAAAAGTTGCTTCACAAAAGACGCTCTATCTCACAAACTAATTGACTTACAGACGTCAAATTTTGACACGAATCATTTGAAGGTTGGTACTATATAAAAATAATATGCATTTAATACTAGCGACGCCATCTATGTGTCAGACCGGGGACTTACTAGCCAACTCTGTTATATTGAAATGCATTTTATTCAGTCTTCAGTCCAAATTCGTTATCTTTTTTTTTCTTTTCAAAGTTTGGAGTATGGTTTTTCCAAGTATAAAAATGCTATTTTTTGGTGTATTTGATTTTTAAGAATTGAAAAATAGTATCGAGTTTCAAAATTACTATCTAATTAAAAATGGGAACCTTTTCAATTTTTGACTTTCAAAGAAAAGAAAGTTTAAAAATTGCTATCGGTAGGTGTTCTCGAGCTTTCAGAAATAAAAATTTGACAAAATTTCTTTTCAAGTTAAAAATTATATCTCTCGAAGTAGTTGAAATGTCAAAATTGAAAAAAATATTGAATCGTTCATGTTGCCAAATTCTACGAATAAATCGAAGAAACATTTTTGTGCCTATTGCAAAACCTTAAAATTGGTAAAACAAAAACATATGCTAATGCATGCATAGAAGAGGCTACCATGGACAAGCTAGCCAATTTCCTAGGACATCACAAGGATATACACAAAAATGTATACAGAGTTTCTGTTCCCATAGATAAAATAATAATCGTCTCAAAAATTTTAGCAGCTGAAATTGCAATAAACAGAATTCATATTTTATTCCCAAGATTAGAATTACTATATAAACAAAGGGTTTGTGTAGTAATCCTAGTTCTTGACAATAATCATATTATAAGATTTTTTAAAATTTTGTGGAATAAAAAGGTATGGAAAATCGTTCCTTTAATTAAATATAAAAATATGATATTAATGTTGTTTGCCGTAAAAAACATGATTTTAGACGATCTTTTTACTTGGAAATATAAATCAGGAGGACGAACAACTTTTCCTCTTCTAACTAATTTATTTCCCGGGAGAAAAATTTGTTGGTTTTGTTTTGTTTTCAAGTATGAAGCCACCAAAAGCATGATGATCCAGTAGTTGGTGATTGTTAGCTTCTTTAGATTTATGGTCTGTTTTATACCATTACAATTCAAATTCTAACTTAATAAAAATAAAAGAGGTAAATCGATGGTGCACCTAGATTGTCATGAATACACATGATCTAAAGGTCTATTAAAGTTTGAATGAAATGAATCTAACTACAGCGGGTTGAAAAAGACTGTTTTTACACTATGTTTGGCTATAAACATTAGGATGTTTCCGAACACACAATTTTTATAACACAGATATTTTTGAGGGCAAGCAATAAATGTTCATAAACTGCACATAGACCATTTGTGGACATATATGTTAATATGTTAGAACATATTATGTTGGCGGACATAAAATGTTTGTAAACTATAATATGCTTGAATGGAAACATATATTAATTTAGAAATAGCATATAAACATATATTGTTTTTAGTAGCTTGAGGCCTAGTTTAACAGGAGCGCGATATTGAATTAAGTTTGAGTGTGTTGCTTGTTATTACACAATTAACATTTTATGTTTCCTTGGGCAATGATCAGCTTACTTCTATTGATCGGCTTACAACTGTGTGGCCGCTGTTCGAATCCCCATCCGCGCAAAAGGTAAAATTAAAATACAAAAAATCATAAAAATGAATAATTCTTCTCAATGCTGTATTACAGAAAAGGTGCTAAAGAACTAAAAATCTCGTGAAGTGAAAAGATGTCGGGAATATACAATTGGCAGAAAACAAATTTTGAGCATTTCAGGTCGAAAACCTATTGTTGTTTATGCACCTATATTACCTGTTTATTTTTCATAATCATTATGATTGTAATAATATATAAATAAATAAATAAAAGTTTTGAGCGGCACAATATTTTTGGGAGACATTTTTTTAAGCATATAATATTTTTGGGTGCCACAAATGCTTCCAAACATATTATAGTTAACATAATTAACATATTGTTTTTTGGGAAGACAACATTATTGAATTTGGATGCAAAAATAACAAAATATTTGGAAGCTTACGACTACCAAACATTATAAATTGTTTAGACCAATATACTTTCAAACATATTATATATTGGAAGAGATCAAAACATATAAATGTTTGGGGCAATACCAAAAATATATATGCTTGAAGCAAAATATGTTTGGGTATATGTTACAGACCGTATTTTTTGTGAGCGTGTAGTTATACATTTCATTTTCTCTTGTAGCTTGTAGTACGAAATAACTAAAATTTAATTTTTTCTTAACTAATTTTTTACTCACCACCATAGGATGGATTTGAAATGTCAAGATTGAAAATAATATTGAATCGTTCATGTGCCAAATTTTACGAATAAATCGAAGATTTTGTGCCTATTGCAAAACTTAAAATGGTAAAACCAAAAACATATGCTAATGCAAAAAAGGAGCCGCAGGGCAAAACGCAAACGGTATTTGAAAAAGTTTTGTAAGGAGCGCAGAGAAATTTTGAATAAAATTCTGAACAAGGCGACCATTTGCATAATACTTCTTCGCAAGTTAATACTGGTATCCTAATATTGCGAAGGCAACAACGGCGTGGGATGAATCATGTGCCTTGGGATTTTGTATGCCGTTATAACTTGTAAAGGTTATTATTCGAAGCGAACGCTTCGTTTGCATAAAGTGAAATGCGGTGGCAAAAAGGGAGTAGAACAAATTTTTCACTAAGTACGAATTTGTACTTTGAGATCTCTTGTTTTATCTACTGATCACAACGACATGTTATGTCAGATCTGTTAGATACGATGAACTATCTATAAAATTTGGAAATAAAACTTTTTGACAAATATATAAACGCTTGGGAAATATCGCATATTAGAGCCAAATGAGATTACTACTTAGTCGCTTTCAAAAATCAATAAAAAATGAGCGAATTAAAAGACATTATTTAAACCAAAGTTATTTGATACCGTTGTGGAAGCTATACGTAAAACAGCAAAAATGGAATCCCACTTCGGGTTTGAAACACTTTCCGTTAACCACAAATTATTGACACAAATAAAAAAGTGGCAAGTAAACAAAGGACGGAGTATATCAAAATGAAATTGGAAGATCCTAAAATAAGACTTGAATTTTTTCATTTACTATGGGGGAAGAAGTTCCATGGCAACTAAATAAGAGAGCAGTTGAAGATCAAGAGAAATTAAAAAGAGTGAAACCCGTTGTCCTGCCGTCTAACGCTAACATTAAAAAATTATAAAACTAGAAGTATTTAGAATGTATTTCAAAATTACGGGCAACATTATAAGTACACTGAGAGGGGAAATTTGATTGATATTCATTAATTTACATTCAAATTTACAATCGGAGACGTGCTGGCGAAATAGAGAGGCTACTCATTGAAAACTACGAGAAAAAACAGTTTATAAAAGAAAATGTGGCAGAAGATACATAGAGCATATTTTCCAGAAACGCTAGATTTCGCTAAACAGTTTGCTCGCATTACTCTGAGAGGCAAATTAGACAGTGAAGTTAGTATTTTATTAAATTCTTTGGAAGTCAGCGCAATAGATTTAGTATTATAATATAGAGGCAAAGGTGGAATAAGTACATCAAATCGTTTTTAGTAAAAAAAAAGTTTCTCAGTATTCAAACGAATGTCCTCTTTTGAGAAAATTTTTATTGAGGAATACGGCGCTGCATTTCCAAAAACCCTTCGAGGAACAATGATAAGGAAACATATAGCACCATACACGTTTTTGCTCAATGTAGAAGAGGCTACCGTGGGACAAGCTAGCCAATTCCTAGGACATCACAAGGATATACACAAAAATGTATACAGAGTTTCTGTTCCCATTGATGAAATAATAAACGTCTCAAAAATTTTAACAGCTGAAACTGCAAAAAGCAGAATTCATATTTTATTCCCAAGATTAGAATTACTATATAAACAAAGGGTTTGTGTATCATATTCTTGACAATAATCATCCGATAAATTTTTTGAAATATTTGTGGAATAAAAAGGTATGGAAAATCGTCCCTTTAATTAAAATATAAAAATATGTATTTAATGTTGTTTGCCTTGAAAAAACATGATGTTAGACGATTTTTTACTTGGGAATATAAAATCAGGAAGGACGAACAACTTATTCATCTTCTAATTAATGTATTTCCCGGGAGAAAATTTTGTTGGTTTTTTTTGTTTGTTTTTGTTTTCAAGTATGAAGCCAACAAAAGCATGATGACTTCAGTAAGTTTTGGTGAATGTTAGCCTCTTTAGATTTATGGTCTGTTTTATACCATTAAATTAGATTTCTAACTTAATAAAAATAAAAGATGTAAATCGAATGGTGCCTGATGCCATGAATACACATTATCTAAAGGTTTTTTAAAGTTTGAATGAAATGTGTAACTAATTATAAATTATTTTCTCTTGTACTTGTAGTACGAAATAACTAAAGTATAATTTTCCGTAAGTAATTTTTATACCCACCACCATAGGATGGTGATGGGGGTATAATAAGTTTGCTATTCCATTTGTAAAACATAGAAATATCGGTTTTCAACTATATAAAGTACATATACCCTACGGGAAATGGATCAACCACCGAACTGGTACAGGACTAGTCCCTGGTGTATATGGACCACTCCCAGTTCTGGTCAAAAGAAATGGAAGGGACCGGCCACGTTAACATGAGTTTGTCCTTGACGGGGTAAATTTACATTGTAGGACGCGTCTTAGACTCATCCCAAAGGACACGTCCTGGGACAATTTAGTAGGAGCACCCCATACACAGTTCCTCAGGAACCAGTCTTGGACAAACTCGTAGAAATCCATTTCAATTTGGGCATCCCAATCGATCTCGAAAAGAGAAAAACATTTTTGAAATATGTCGAACAATAGGTTATTCTGATCATTTTATTTCACTAAAAGTGAAAATGGGAGTTCGGAAATAAATAAATTGCGACTATATAGAAATTGCAACGAACAGGAAGTCAGCGCAATAGATTTAGTATTATAATATAGGGCAAAAGGTGGAATAAGTACATCAAATCGTTTTTAGTAAAAAAAGTTTCTCAGTATTCAAACGAATGTCCTCTTTTGAGAAAATTTTTATTGAGGAATACGGCGGCCTGCATTTCCAAAAACCCTTCGAGGAACAATGATAAGGAAACATATAGCACCATACACGTTTTTGCTCAATGTAGAAGAGGCTACCGTGGACAAGCTAGCCAATTTCCTAGGACATCACAAGGATATACACAAAAATGTATACAGAGTTTCTGTTCCCATAGATGAAATAATAAACGTCTCAAAAATTTTAACAGCTGAAACTGCAAAAAGCTGAATTCATATTTTATTCCCAAGATTAGAATTACTATATAAACAAAGGGTTTGTGTATCATATTCTTGACAATAATCATCCGATAAATTTTTTGAAATATTTGTGGAATAAAGAGTTATGGAAAATCGTTCCTTTAATTAAAATATAAAAATATGTATTTAATGTTGTTTGTCTTAAAAAACATGATTTTAGACGATCTTTTACTTGGAAATATACAATCAGGAAGGACGAACAACTTTTTCCTCTTCTAACTAATTTATTTCCCGGGAGAAAAATTTGTTGGTTTTTTGTTTTTGTTTTCAAGTATGAAGCCACCAAAAGCATGATGGTGAATGTAGCTTCTTTAGATTTATGGTCTGTTTTATACCATTAAATTCAAATTCTAACTTAATAAAAATAAAAGTAGTAAATCGAATGGTGCTGATGTCATGAATACACATGATCTAAAGGTCTATTAAAGTTTGAATGAAATGTGTAACTAGTTATAATTTATTTTCTCTTGTACCTGTAGTACGACCAAGGATGTTTTAGTTAGCTAGGTTGACGGTCTGAATATATATAGTAAGCAACATTTATTGGAACATTAACATCTTAGCCATATTCGCCACATGCTTTTATTTCTAAATACTTCAGCCTGAAAAAACACTACAGTGGTTACGTAATACGCTCGCTATTTGAAACCCAGAGTTCTTAATGTCACAGAATCTTATTGCTTATGTACATATGGTTCTTCGAGTAACGAATCTATGTCCCATTTAATCAAGAGGACTTTTAAGACAATACCAGCAGCCTTACAATGGTGAAGATTTATCTGGAGGAAACGTAGAAACATTCACATTTTCAACCACCGTCACATCAGCCGTTTCGATTGAGTCAGCAAGTATTTCCTTTTCACAGATCTCGGTTGACGGTCTGAGTATATATAAAGTCAACATTTTATTGGAACATTACTTCTTAGCCAATTCCTGCACACCTCTCTTTACTTCTAATCTTCTTTCTTTAGGATAAAGAAAAAATTTCTGCTTCCTTGAATCTCTTTCGTGAGGGATCTACCTCCATTTGATGTCGTTACCTTTTAGATAAAGTTCGCTTACAAAAGGTGTCGCCAACGCAGTCGACCCTGTAGCAGCTCTACATAATTGGCGGCCAAACTCTTGCCATTGGCCCAAATTATAACTTCTGTCCTAATACCCTTCACTGGGCTCAGAAGATAGCAACGCCATGGATGACGTTTGAAATTTCGCTGGCATCGTGGCTAAGAGTGCCACCACACTTGAAATTCGTAATAAGTACTTATTAAGATAATTAAATTGATCCGATATTAAGACACATGTCCCTTCAGTTCGCCATGGTTGTGTTTAACATAAAACAGCATGGGATGCTGAAATAGTGATTTAACAGCGTTGCAATAATTATGATAGCTGCAGCTAACTTAACAATGATCTTATTTCCTTCCTTTTACAAGCAGCTACCGAACGACGAAGACCCACAAAAATTTTAATCGGAGTCATCGCGAACAATATGTAATTATTTTAATATGATTTTATTTACATTAATTTATTTTCACAATATATATTTTGGTTGTGTATCTGTTTGAAATCAAATGCACACTATATTGTGCTTTATAATGTGCATTTCAAATAAATATCTACTATATATATGATGTGAAAATAAATTTTGCAAAATGCTCAGTATTTCTTTAAGTTTATAAATTTTACCATTAATAATAATAATAATTTTCGACATGTATTTCTAGAAAATCTTTTCTTTGGTAAACTTTCATAAAATTGCATTGTTAAATCGAATGGATCGGCGTATGCAGCCTCTCTAGTAAGGAAGTTTCTTTAGTGCTGTAATTGGGATCGATTTTTTTTAATCCGGGACTTCAAATACAGAATCCCTGATTTTTTTCGGGTTCCCGAAATTTGCGGTATTCTTTAAATATTTTAAGTAATACACTCTTACACTCTCTCTCAATTTAATTTAGATGTAACATATATTGAATGCCCCAATTATAATATATGTAATATTGTCCCAAACATGTTAGGTGAGCTGGCGCGGCACCCATTTTGCACAGAGCTTCCGCATATCCAAATATTGATGAATGATATGACCAACACGTTCCTTTGATATCTGCTATCTCGATCAACTTAATTTTACGGTCATTCAAAATCATTTTGTGGATTTTTTGATGTTTTCGTCGGTAACCACCTCTATCGGGCGTCAACTGCGTTCACCGTCCTTCGTGCTCATTTACCCACTCTTGAATTTTGCATACCAATCAATTATTGTTGATTTCCCTGGGGCAGAGTCCGGAAACTCATTATCAAGCCAAGTTTTTGCTTCCACCGTATTTTTTCCTTCAGAAAACAGTATTTTATCAAAACACGAAATTCCTTTTTTTCCATTTTTTTTTCACAAAAACAAAAGTTGCTTCACAAAAGACGCTCTATCTCACAAACTAATTGACTTACAGACGTCAAATTTTGACACGAATCATTTGAAGGTTGTATACTATATAAAAATAATATGCATTTAATACTAGCGACGCCATCTATGTGTCAGACCGGGGACTTACTAGCCAACTTGTTATATTGAAATGCATTTTATTCAGTCTTCAGTCCAAATTCGTTATCTTTTTTTTTCTTTTCAAAGTTTGGAGTATGGTTTTTCCAAGTATAAAATGATTTTTTTGGTGTATTTGATTTTTAAGAATTGAAAAATAGTATCGAGTTTCAAAATTACTATCTAATTAAAAATGGGAACCTTTTCAATTTTTGACTTTTCAAAGAAAAGAAAGTTTAAAAATTGCTATCGGTAGGTGTTCTCGAGCTTTCAGAAATGAAAAATTTGACAAAATTTTCTTTTCAAGTTTAAAAATTATATCTCTCGAAGTAGTTGAAATGTCAAAATTGAAAAATAATATTGAATCGGTTCATTTGCCAAATTCTACGAATAAATCGAAGAAACATTTTTGTGCCTATTGCAAAACCTTAAAATGGTAAAACAAAAAACATATGCTAATGCATGCAAGAAGAGGCTCCATGGACAAGCTAGCCAATTTCCTAGGACATCACAAGGATATACACAAAAATGTATACAGAGTTTCTGTTCCCATAGATAAAATAATAATCGTCTCAAAAATTTTAACAGCTGAAATTGCAAAAAGCAGAATTCATATTTTATTCCCAAGATTAGAATTACTATATAAACAAAGGGTTTGTGTAGTAATCCTAGTTCTTGACAATAATCATATTATAAATTTTTTGAAATATTTGTGGAATAAAAAGGTATGGAAAATCGTCCTTTAATTAAAATATAAAAATATGTATTTAATGTTGTTTGCCTAAAAAAACATGATTTTAGACGATTTTTTACTTGGAAATATAAAATCAGGAGGACGAACAACTTATTCCTCTTCTAACTTAATTTATTTCCGGGAGAAAATTTGTTGGTTTTTTTTGTTTTTCAAGTATGAAGCCACCAAAGCATGATGATCAGTAGTTTTGGTGAATGTTAGCCTCTTTAGATTTATGGTCTGTTTTATACCATTAAATTCAAATTCTAACTTAATAAAAATAAAAGTAGTAAATCGAATGGTGCCTGATGCATGAATACACATATCTAAAGGTTTTAAAGTTTGAATGAAATGTGTAACTACAGCGGGTTGAAAAAGACTGTTTTTCAAACTAGTTTGCTTATAAACATTAGGAATGTTTGCCTGAACACACAATTTCTTTAACACAATATTTTTGAGTGCAAGCATATAATGTTCATAAACTACACTAACATTGTGGGACATATATGTTAAATATGTTAGAACATATTATGTTGGCGGACATAAAATGTTGTGTTAAATATAATATGCTTGAATGCAAAACATATATTAATTTAGAAATAGCATAAAACATATATATGTTTGTTAGTAGCTTGGAGGCCTATTTAACAGGGAGCGATATTGAATTAAGTTTGAGTGGTTGTTGCCTTGTTATTACACAATTAACATTTTATGCTTTCTTGGCGCAATTGATCAGCTACTTCTTTGATCCTTACCAAATCTGTGTGGTCCGCTGTTCGAATCCCCATCCGGCAAAAGGTAAAAATTAAAATAACAAAATCATAAAATTGAATAATTCTTCTCAATGGTCTGTATTACAGAAAAGAGGTGCTAAAGAAACTAAAAATCTCGTTGAAGTGAAAAGAATGTCGGGAAATATACAATTGGGCAGAAACACAAATTTTGAGCATTCAGGTCGAAAACCTATGTTGTTTAGGCACCTATATTACACTGTTTATTTTCATAGATTCATTATGATTGTAATCATAATAAATAAATAAATAAAAAGTTTTGAGCGCACAATATTTTTGGGAGACATTTTTTTAAGCATATAATATTTTTGGGTGCCAAAATGCTTCCAAACATATTATATGTTAACATAATAAATATTGTTTTTTGGGAAGACAACATTATTGAATTTGGATGCAAAAACTACAAAAATATTTGGAACTTAGACTACCAACACATTATAATGTGTTTTAGACCAATATACTTTCAAACATATTATATATTGGAAGAGATCAAAACATATAAATGTTTTGGGGCAATTACCCAAAATATATATTGCTTGAAGCAAAATATGTTTGGGTATATGTTACAGACGATTTTTTGTGAGCGTGTAGCTTATAATTTCATTTTCTCTTGTAGCTTGTAGTACGA
>PGFW01045887.1:0-12211 GCA_003123925.1 Haematobia irritans | reverse complement strand
AGTGCAGGTCGTCGGAAATATCCACCAACATCCAAAGAGCTTATCCTTCTTGGACAACACATAGATGACAGTCTTTTCTTCTTGAGGAGCATATTCGGCGGACAATTAACATTGGCATTGCTACGATGGAGCCTTGATGAAAACGACACGATAGTTCTTTTGTGGACGTCCAATTACCAAGCGTTTAGTTTGGGATAAACTATCCTGATCCTCAGGAGCGGAGACGGTAATGAATTGCTTGTGAACAAAGGAGCTTCAAATTGACCACCATGAGCAGCACGCCATGGGCTGCACCACCATGATAGTTGGAAGCTCCGCAAAGGAAGATCCACCAAACGAAGAAGAACCACCGAAAGAAGAACCCACCCGATCCAAAAGCAATCCACCAAAGGATGAAGGTGCTGAGGAGAATCCACTATTACCGCCCGAGTATCTAGCACTGGCACCACCTCCAAAGCCTCCAAAGCCACCAAAACTACCTCCTCCTACATTTCCGTTGGAACCTCCGAAAGTACCGGAAACACCACTGCCATAATTGTATTGAGGTTTAGCCAAGCCAACGGCAACCAAAGAACACAAAGTCTAAAATCAAAAACAAATTCGCCATTAATGTAATCCTCTGCGCCAGTTTGTAATCCTTTTTGAGGGGGGGAGGGTTTCTAATTACCAAAAATACACGCATTTTATTTTCCCGGTGCTGCGAGTCTATGTTCTTTATCTAAAGTTTGATGAGATACTAATGACGTACTCCATAATCATCTATGATTTTATAGCCAAATCATAAATTTGAGAAATTTCTAGTGATACTCCCAATTTAATTCACTGCTTCACTTGATCAGGCTTAGATGATAAAAGAGTGAATTGTCCAAATATGGCTCTAAGCAAATGGCTCAGAGTCATTTGTTTTGTTTGCTTGACTGGAGTTCTCTTTCCTGTATTAATAATTTATGCGTTTATATCATCGTTGTTGCTTATTTATTTGACCTAACGCCTTTTTTTGTAATCAAAAGATACAATGCTGCACTCTATAATCGGCTAATAGAGATTTATGTATATGCTATATTACAATACCTTTGGTATTTGGGAAAATGAGGTGTGGTTTGTTTTAGGGAATAATACCTAAAATTTATAATGAAAATACAAGTTTGATGGAATTATCAATCAAGTCGACAGATTTTGTTTAATAAGATATAATTATTGGTTTTTCATATGGAGGAAATTTTATTTTGACAACAAATCCCAATGATTCACGGTTTCAGAGTCAACGTTGATTATTTGTTGTGAAAATCAAGTGTTGAAAAATGGAGAACTGCAAAATTCTATGCTGATTTCCGGACCCTACTATTTACAGCCTGTAGATCATTCATGGACTACAAGCGACTGACCCCGAAGGTAAGGTTAGGTTATGTGGCAGCCCGATGTATCANGTTGTAATTGCAAATATTTGTCTCCAAGTTCCTTATGTTAATTTGTTTTCTTTCCCCTTAAAACTTTTGTTTTATAAAAAAAATAAAATGTTTATTGATTAAACAAACATATAACAAAAAAATAACAAATAAAACTTGTTGGCATTTGATTAATTAAACCTACTAAATCTTCATCTCCAACTTGAACTCCCTCAATGATTTAATGACTAGGAGGCAAGTAAGCAGAAGATCTAACACCGGCAGGGCCTGAAGAGCCAAAGCCAGATGAAGAGCTACCAGTATGGAAGGAACCAGAAGAACCCGTACCAAATGAGCCCGAAGAACCTCCGAATGATCCTCCTCCAACACCACCAGCATGACCGCCATTATCCAAGATACCAACAACAGACTGTTGTGGAGCAACACCAGCGTCAGTGTGTTCGGAAGAACCTTCAATTTTGTCATATTCGGCTAGAGGGGAAAACCAATTAATCTTCAGATTCAATTTTTTTAAATCTTTCTGATGGCTTACCTTGAATTTGTCTTTGGGCATGTTGAGCCTCTTCCTCAGTCTTGTATTTGATGAAGAATACTTCGGGTTTGCTAGGCACAGTGGGTGCAGGTGTGGCAATATCACCAACATCCAAAGAGCTATCCTTCTTGGACAACACATAGATGACAGTCTTTTCTTCTTGAGGAGCATATTCGGCGGACAATTTAACATTGGCATTGCTTGACGATGGAGCCTTGATGAAAACGACACGATAGTTCTTTTGTGGACGTCCAATTACCAAGCGTTTAGTTTGGGATAAACTATCCTGATCCTCAGGAGCGGAGACGGTAATGAATTGCTTGTGAACCAAAGGAGCTTCAAATTGACCACCATGAGCAGCACCGCCATGGGCTGCACCACCATGATAGTTGGAAGCTCCGCCAAAGGAAGATCCACCAAACGAAGAAGAACCACCGAAAGAAGAACCCACACCCGATCCAAAAGCAGATCCACCAAAGGATGAAGGTGCTGAGGAGAATCCACTATTACCGCCCGAGTATCTAGCACTGGCACCACCTCCAAAGCCGCTCCAAAGCCACCAAAACTACTCCCTCCTACATTTCCTTGGAACCTCCGAAAAGCTACCGAAACACCACTGCCTATAATTGTATTTGAGGTTAGCCAAAGCCAACGGCCACAAGAACACAAAGTCATAAAATCAAAAAACAAATTCGCCATTTAATGTAATCCTCTGCGCCAGTTTGTAATTCCTTTTTGAGGGGGGGAGGGGGCTTTCTAATTACCAAAAAATACACCATTTTATTTTCCCGGTGGCTGCGAGCTATGGTTTCTTTATCTAAAGTTTGATGAGATAACTAATGACGTACTCCATAATCATCTATGTATTATAGCCAAATTCATAAATTTTGAGAAATTTCTTAGTTGATTACTCCCCATTTTAATTCACTGCTTTCACTTGATCAGGCCTTAGATTGATAAAAGAGTGATTGTCCAATATATGGCCTCTAAAGCAAATGGCTCAGAGTCATTTGTTTTGTTTGCTTGGACTGGAGTTTCTCTTCCTGTATTAATAATTATTGCGTTTATATTCATTCTGTTTGTTGCTTATTTATTTGACCTAACGCCCTTTTTTTTTGTTATCAAAAGATACAATGCTGCACTCTATTAATCGGCTAATAGAGATTTATGTATATGCTATATTTACAATACATTTTGGTATTTGGGAAAATGAGGTGTGGTCTTTTTTAGGGAATAATACCTAAAAATTTATAATGAAAATACAAGTTTGATGCGAATTATCAATCAAGTCGACAGATTTTGTTTAATAAAGATATAATTATTGCGTTGTTTCATATGGAGGAAATTTTAATTTGACAACAAATTCCAATGATTGCACGCGGTTTCAGAGGTCAACCTTGATTATTTTGTTTGTGAAACATCAAGTTGTTGAAAAATGGAGAACTGCAAAATTCTATGCTTTGATTTCCGGACCCTTACTATTTACAGCCTGTACGATCATTCATGCGGACTACAGCGACTTGACCGAAGGTACGGTTAGGTATTGTGGCGCCCGATGTATCAGGCTCACTTAGGACTATTCCAGTCATTGTGATACCACAGTGGGAGAACTTCTCTCTTACACTGAGTGCTGCCGATTCCATATCTAAACTCAATTATAGCGAGTCCGAACGCGCGTTCGCACATTTTCCAGTGAAACCACTTTAGAGAAGCTTTGAAACCCTCAGAAATGACCACTTTTGAGGTGGAATAATCCACGCTGAAAACTTTTTGGTGTTCGGTCGTAGCAGCGAATCGAACCCACGGACCTTGTGCCATGCAGGCGGGGCATGCTAACCATTGCCACCCGTTGGCTCCCAAAACAGAATGGTTTCTCCGAAATACAAGGTCGAAATGGTGCAATTTCAGTCTTTCCGTGAAGTCTGACATTGTCTACCCTTCTCGAAGCGGGAATACATATGATTTGGCGATCGTCTTGGGAATTTCAAAGCATAACCGATTTGGATTTGCAAAAGATAATTACAACAAGTCCGTCAAATCTCATTTCGAGGCGTTGCCTTTTTAAATTTCGGAAATATATAGAACACGGAAAATCATTTAGACAAGAACAAATTTTGGTTATTTTTTAGCAAAATTATGATTATTTTTAGAAACATTGTATTAACAAACGCTGGCACACTTCTATATTAGGAAAAATAAGTAAATAAGCTTTGAACAAATTCAAGAAAATTTATTAGACATAATTATTATTTTTACTTGTTAAAGAAAATGTTTGCTGTTTGAAGGAAAAAAATGGAGTTCAAGATTGCAAGAATGCCTTTAGTGCCATACGACGTTCAAGATGGACGCATTTGTAGTAAAGTTTACAAATTTAAAACTTTCACTACCGAAATAAACCTAATGTTAAAAACTTTAATTTTTTCCTTTGCTTTTACTATTGCTAACAGCATGTAACTAAAACAAAAATTGTCATTTTGAGATCCTACCTCAATTACTTCAAAAGCTATATGAGCTTGTTCTGAAAACTTGATTCTTTAATTGTGACCAAATGGTATACGAAAAGAAGCCTTAATTTGTCCTATAATATTCATAAAAGTCGTTGAGAAAAACTAAAAAAAAGAACCCAAAAGTATCAAGCTTATAGTTTGAATTAAATGTCCATTTAATAGAAATAAAGGTGGGTGAGTAAGTCCCCGGTCTAATACAAAGAAAAACACCATTTCAAGAGCAAATACAAACGATTATAACGACCTTCAATTTGTTGATACCATTTTGGCAGTACTCCTTCGTTTTGCCTTCAAAATAGGCCTCAGTTTTTCGGCCGATCACCTCCTTCATTGCAGCCAAATTTTTTCCCTGCGATCATTACTTTTTGAGGTTGAGAAACAAGAAAAAAGTCGCTGGGGGCAGATCTGGACAATTACGGCGGTTGGAGCAATTCGAAAAAGCCAATTCATGAATTTTGCCATCGTTCTCAATGACTTGTGCACGGTGCGTTGTCTTGTGGGCCGAAAAAACAACACTTTTTTCTTCTTCATATGGGGCCGTTTTGCCGCGATTCGGACTTCAAACGCTCCAATAACGCCATATAATAGTCACTGCTTGATGGTTTTTCCCTTCTCAATATAATCGAATAAAAAATATTCCATTCGCATCAAAAAAACAGAGGCCATTACTTTGCCAGCGGACTTTTCAGTCTTTCCACGCTTCGGAGACGGTTAACCGGTCGCTTGTCCATCTCAGCCGACCGGCTTAACCGTCTCCGAAGCGTGGTAAAGACTCAAAAGTCCGCTTTGGCAAAGTAATGGCCCTCTGTTTTTTTGGATCGCCGAATGGAAGTATTTTTTTAATCGATTATATTGAAGGGGAAAAACAATCAACCAGTGACTATTATATGGCGTTATTGGAGGGTTTGAAGGTCGAAATCGCGGCAAAGACGGCCATATGAGAAGAAAAAGTGTTGTTTCCACCAAGACAACGCACCGTGCCAAAGTCAATTTGAGAACGATGGCAAAAATTCATGAATTGGCGCTTCGAATTGCTTCCCAACCCCGTATTTGTCCAGATCTTGGCCCCCAGCGGGACTTTTTCCTTGTCTCAGACCCTCAAACGAATTTTGATCGCAGGGAAAAAATTTGGCTTGAATGAAGAGGTGATCGCCGAAACTGAGGCCTATTTTGAGGCAAAAACTAAGGAGTTACTGCCAAAATGGTATCAACAAATTGGAAGGTCGTTATAATTCGTTGTATTGCTCTTGAAAATGTGTTTTTTTCTTTGTTAGACGGGGACTTTATCACCCAACCTTATATTTCTATTAACATGGCATTATTTCAAAAACTATTAGCGTGATACTTTATCGGCGTTCTTTTTTAGTTTTTCTCACACTTTGTATGATATTATAGGGCAAATAGGGCTTCTTTTTCGTAATACCATTTTGGTTCAACAATTAAATGAATCAAGTTTAACAGAAACAAAGCTCATATAGCTTTGAAAGAATTGAGGTAGGATCTCAAAATGACAATTTTTTGTGTTTTAGTTACATGCTGTTAGCAATCAGCCCTTAAAAGCAACCGGAAAAATTAAAGTTTTTAACATTAGGTTTATTTCGGCTAGTGAAAGTTTTAAATTTGTAAACTTTACTACAAATGTCGTCCATCTTGAACTGCGTATGGCACTAAAGGACATTTTCTCGTGCCCACCACCTCCCTTGAACTCCATTTTTTTCCTTCGCAACAGCAACAATTTTCTTTGTAACAAGTTAAAAATGAATAATTATGTCTTAATAAATTTTCTTGAATTTTGTTCCAAAGCTATTTTACTTTTTTCCTAATATAAAGTTGGTGCCAGCCGTTTTTAATACTCGTTTCTAAAAATAATCATAATTTTTCTAAAAAAATAACCAATTTGTCTCTTTCTATATTTTCACGTGTTCTATAATCCGAAAATTAAAAGGGCAACCCTCGAATTGAGATTTGACGTGACTTGTTGTATATTTTTGGCAAATCAATCGCGTTATCTTCTGAAATTCCCAGACGATCGCCAAATCATAGTATTTTCCGCTTCGAGAGGGTAGACAAATGTCAGACTTCACGTTAAAACTGAAATTGCACCATTTCGACCTTGTTATTTTTATTGGGAGAACATTCTGTTTGGGAGCCACCGTGCGTTGCAATCGGTTAGCTGCCCGCCTTGCATGCACAAGCGTCGTGTGGTTCGATTCCTGCTACGACCAACACCAAAAAAAGTTTTTCAGCGGTGGATTAATTCCACCCTCAGTGATCATTTTCTGAGGGTTTCAAAGCTTATCTCTAAGTGGTTTCACTTAGGAATGTGGAACGCCAGTTCGGACTCGGCTATAATTGAGTTTAATATGGAAATCGGGCAGCACTCATGATAAGAGAGAAGTTCCCCACTGTGGCTATCACAATGGACTGAATTAGTCTAACGTGAGCCTGTACATCGGCGCCACATAAACCTAACCTAACCTTCGGGGGTCAGTCGCTTTGTAGTCCATGAATGATCTACAGTTCTGTAAATAGTTAGGGTCGGAAATCAGCCATAGAATTTTTGCAGTTCTCCATTCTTTTCAACACTTGCATTTTCACAACAAATTAATCAACGTTGACTCTAAACCGTGAATTCTTGGGATTTGTTGTCAAAATAAAATTTCCTCATATGAAAAACCAATAATTATATCTTATTAAACAAAAATCTGTCTCGACTTGATTGATAATTCCATCAAACTTGTATTTTCATTATAAATTTTAGGATTATTCCCTAAAACAAACCACACCTCATTTTCCCAAAATTACAAATGTATTGTAAATATAGCATATACATAAATCTCTATTAGCCGATTATAGAGTGCAGCATTGTATCTTTTTGATTACAAAAAAAAGGCGTTAGGGTCAAATAAATAAGAACAAACGATGATTATAAACGCATAAATTATTAATACAGGAAAGAGAACTCCAGTCAAGCAAACAAACAAATGACATCTGAGCCACTTTGCTTAGAGCCATAATGGGACCAATTCATCTTTTTTTATCATCTAAGCCTGATCAAGTTGAAGCACGTGAAAATTAAATTGGCGAGTATCACTAGAAATTCCCAAATTTATGATTTGGCTATAAAATTTCATAGATTGATTATGGAGTTACGTTCATTAGTATCTTCATCAAAACTTTAGATAAAGAAACATTAGCACTCGCAGCACCGGGAAAATAAAATGCCGTGTATTTTTGGTAATTTAGAAAGCCCCCTCCCCCCCTCAAAAAGGATTACAACTGGCGCAGGAGGATTACATTTAATGGCGAATTTTGTTTTTGATTTTAGGACTTTGTGTTCTTGGATTGCCGTTGGCCTTTGGCTAACCTCAATACAATTATGGCAGTGGTGTTTCCGGCTACTTTCGGACGGTTTCCAACGGAATGTAGGAGGAGTAGTTTTGGTGGCTTTGGAGGTTTGGAGTGGGTGCCAGTGCTAGATACTCGGGCGGTAATAGTGTTATTCTCCTTCAGCACCTTCTATCTTTGCGATGGATCTGCTTTTTGGATCGGGGTTGTGGGTTCTTCTTTTCGGTGGTTCTTCTTCGTTTGGTGGATCTTTCCTTTGGCGGAGCTTCCAACTCATCATGGTTGGTGCAGCCCATGGCGGTGCTGCTCATGGTGGTCAATTTGAAGCTCCTTTGTGGTTCACAAGCAATTCATTACCGTTCTTCTCGCTCCTGAGGATCAGGATAGTTTATCCCAAAACTAAACGCTTTGGTAATTGGACGTCACAAAAGAACTATCGTGTCGTTTTTCATTCAGAGGCTTCCATCGTCAAGCCAATGCCAATGTTTAAATTGTCCGCCGAATATGCTCCTCAAAGAAGAAAAAGACTGTCAATCTATGTTGTTGTCCAAGAAGGATAGCTCTTTTGGATGTTGGTGATATTGCCACAACCTGCCACACACTGTTGCCTAGCAAACCGAAGTATCTTCATCAAATACACAGACTGGGAAGAGGTCAACATGCGCCAAAAGACAAAATTCAAGGTAAGCCATCAGAAAGATTAAAAAAATTGAATCTGAAGATTAATTGGTTTTCCCCTCTAGCGAATATTGACAAAAATTGAAGTGTTCTTCCGAACACACTTGACTGCTGGTGTTGCTCCACAACAGTCTTGTTGTTGGTATCTTGGATAAATGGCGGTCATGCTGGTGGTGTTGGAGGAGGATCATTCCGGGGTTCTTCGTCTCATTTGGTACGGGTTCTTCTGGTTCCTTCCATACTTGGTAGCTCTTCATCTGGCTTTGGCTCTTCAGGCCGTGCCGCGATGTTAGATCTTCTGCTTACTTGCCTCCTAGTTCATTAAATCATTGGAGGGAGTTCAAGTGAGATGAGATTATTAGGTTTAATTAATCAAATGCCAACAAAGTTTATTTGTTTTTAATTATTTTATTTTTTTTTTTGTTAGTATGTTTGTTAATCAATAACATTTTATTTTTTTTTAAAACAAAAGTTTTTAAGCGGAAAGAAAACAAATTTAACATAAGGAACTTGGAGACAAATATTTGCAAATTACAACCAATTACATCTTTCTGATAAGTATTTTCTTAAAAAAAATACTAGCTTGAAAGTTTTGCATCGGATGAAGGAAATTTGTGGGACTATTTTTGAAAAACAAACAAAAAATAGTAAGGCGAAAACTTTTACGGGTCGCCAACGTCGGAAGGTGGGAATCTTCGATTTCAATTTTTTTGAAAATTTTCAAGTGAAATTTTGTAAACATTAATGGTGTTATGTAACCTACGGGGAAATTTGGTGCAAATTGGCCACTGACGGACTATCACAATACTGGTACCGGTGATGGAGTTTTTGTCGCAGTTTTTTTTCAAATGCTTCATATTTATGATTTCCATATTTCGCTTGATATTATAAAATCTTATTGGATCTAGCACATTTAGCTGAAGTAGAATTACCAGGATAACCGTGAGGGTTGTTCAACATATTTCAAAATGTTTTTTCATTTTTGTCATGCCGTGCGGATTACCAAACTGAAACAGATTCCCTAAGAGTTTGTTCCGGAGACTAGTTCATGACGCGACCTGTCTATACGAGTAGAGTGTTTTATAGCTAAAATTTCCCAGACGGTGTCCTTAGGAACGAGTCCAGACAGGGTTGGCCTGCTCACAAACTGTGACTTTTGCGACATACATTGCGACGGTATACATAGGTATGTCGCCAAAAGTCTAAACCTACTGCTAGAAAACCTAATTCTTGAATAGAAGAAATCCTGAAACATTTTTTAACTTTAGCATGACAGCATTCGCTGTGAGTTTTCTTGCAGAAATTTGTGAAAGTTTTCACCGTCACGCCTATTTCTTACGTGGTATCGAAATTCCTCTGTTGGTGAGTGCTGGCAAAATTAACCTTGGGGTTATACTGGACAGGGAGACTGAAACTTAAAGCTAAGAAAGGACGAGAAAATCCACCGGTTTACCCTGTACTAGAGATTGATGCACAGTGACACGAAATTGTCGTTGACTCACCGAAATGTTCGTGACTCACGCGTGATTCGGTTGAGTCACGCTGACGGCTACGGGCGTGAGGTGTGAGGCCTGTGAGCGTGATTAACAATAAATGTCGTTGCGTGAGCGTGAGTACGAAAATAATATTTCGTCGTGGTGTGCGTGAGTAACGAATTTCGGAAAAAACACCGCTCACGAAAAAAATCCCGCTTAACGAACATAAAATGCCTACGGAGTTGAATTCATTTATAATTTTTTAGTGACAACCTTAGGTGTTAACCAGTTTTTATAACGCTCTCGATTTAATCATACTCATGTTTTTAGTCAGGTATTCTATTAGGTAAATTACTCATTAAAATTATTCGTGCAGTCACGAGGCTTTTTTCGTGTGTCACGATCACTTTTTTCGTGAGTCACGAATTTTTGAGTCACGACATTTTTAAAAGATTTCTGTGCTGAGTGTGCGTGAGTATAAAGTTTCTTTTCGTGAACGTGCCGTGAGCGTAGTCCTACAAAAATATCGTGTCCTGTGCAGTCGTGCGTGAATAAGATTTTCTTCCGTCGTGGATGTGTGCGTGAGCGTGGCAAAATATTACTCACGTGCACACCTCTACCCTTTATCGTGCAAAAGGCATAGGCCGAAAATGTGGGCGACTAAAAACCTTCTCTTCGCACATTACCTATCGTCTCTGATATCATCGAATTTGCTGCCTAGCTGACGCGACTGAAGTATTTTGAGTTTTGCGACTTTTGTATACTTTTTCCTACATTTACGACACGTATGTGACGTTTACGCGACGTTTACAACACTTTGCGACAGTTCGCAAACCTAAAAAAAGTTTGCATATCAGACCAATCTTCTGTCCAAAGACGTGTCTAAAGTGTATAATTTATCCCGTTATGACAAACCATGTTAAAGTGACCGGTTTCCCTTCCATACTTTCTTAGACCAAGAACTAGGCGAGGTCCATTGCACACCGGGCGACTAATCCTGTACGGTCCTAGTTGGTTGATCTATTTCCCGTAGGTAATTAAAGAAACAAATTTAAATTTTGTCTTAAAGATATACACCCAAAGAAAAAAAATACTTCCTTTAGAGAACAAAATTTTTTGGACAAACGAAAATCTCCCCCTTTCTTTATTATTTCATGATTTTATTACAGATTTTGTTTTCTTATATCTACACTTAAAAAAAATTTACTTGGATCTGATAATTATGACTAACCCAAGGATTTTCGCGTTTTTATTCCTTATTTAAAAATGCGACTTATATAGAAATTTTGAAGAAAAATATTTTCTATTTAGAAATTAATATTTTTGACAAAAATTATCTATAGAAATAAAATTTTTGACAATTCTACTTAGAAATAAAATTTGATAAAATTTCTATAGAAATAAATTTTGATAAAATTTTCTATAGAAATAAAATTTTGACAAAATTTTCTATAGAAATAATATTTTGACAAAATTTTTCTATAGAATTAAAATCTTTGATAAATTTTCTATAGAAATAAAATTTTGCTAAAACATTTTCTATAGAAATAAAATTTTGAACAAAATTTTTCTATAAAAAAAAATTTTGACAAAATTTTCTATAGAAATAAAATTTTGACAAAATTTTCTATAGAAATAAAATTTTGAAAAAATTTTCTATAGAAATAAAATTTTGACAAAATTTTCTATAGAAATAAAATTTTGACAAAAATTCTTCTATAAAAATTAAAATTTTGACAAAACTTATCCTATAGAAATAAAATTTTGTTTTAAAAAATTTCTATTTTTAAAATAAAATTTTTGACAAAATTTTCTATTAGAAATAAATATGTTGTTAAAAATTTGCTTTCTATATGAAATAAGCATTTTTGACAAAATTTTTTTCTATAGAAATAAATTTGACAAAATTCTCTATAGGACAATAAAAATTTTGACAAATTTTGTTTCTATATTAAATAAAATTTTGGACAAAATTTTCTATAGAAATAAATTTGACAAACAAATTTTATTTTGTGTTAGTCATACGACGGGAGCCACAGTGGTGCAATGGTGAGCATGCCGCCTTGCATACACAAGGTCGTGGTTCGATTCCTGCTTCGACCGAACACCAAAAAAGTTTTCCAGCGGTGATTCTCGTTGACGTTTTCTGAGGGGTTTTCAAATTCTTCTCTAAGTGGTTCATCTGCAGGTGGAAACGCCGTTCGGACTCGGCTATAAAAAGGAGGGTCCCTTGTCATTGAGCTTTACATGGAATCGCGGCAGCAC
>PGFW01045879.1:22986-40720 GCA_003123925.1 Haematobia irritans | reverse complement strand
CAAAATCCTTAAATGAAGGTCAAAATCTTTGGATCCAGGTAAATTTTTTTTTGAGTGTAGAAAGGCTTTGAAATATTATTTTAAATTATTATAAATAATTTTAGTTTTTCAAGATGGTAGTTTGCCAAATATCTTTCATGTGAAAAATATTTAAATTGTAAAAAACACGAACTTTTGACTTGTTTATTACGGAAATGTCCCGCATTGGACGCCAAGACAGCAAGGTTATGGTTTTTCGAGCTTACTTACAAGAAAGTTGAAGGCTCACTTAGAGCCTGATACATCGGGCTGCCACCTAACCTAAGGTAGTATTTTCCACAATGACTTTTCAGGAAGCTGAAGTACAGACCAAATTTCTTGCTCGGAAAAAATTTGGAAAATCGCAAAATGGTCACTAGACTATAAGACCACACAGTATTACAGGTCTAACAATCACTTGCAAAATGTATATAGAAAGTTTGTCGATATCTTCAAAGGTAGGGCATGCTATGAGTTGAATAGAAATCCCACGCGACTGATGGATGCCTTGTGTAGGCTTAATTATTGAAACACCAATAAATTTGCCTGACTCTGAGCCCCGAGCTGGGCGCCAATTTTTTTTTCATCATCGTATGCTTAATTTATAAAATTAAAAGTAAATATCTCATTTTCGTTGATTTGCATTTTTTTCTTCATTGTTAAAGGTTTTTTCTTAACTAAAAGTACAGATTAATACGCAATTTTATTGTGAACAATATTAGAAGGTAAGAGAAGATGAGTTTGCCTAAATACCAAATACATTTGATTCGAAGTTCATTAAATAAAAAAACTTGCGCTGTTGCTTATTATGACAATGCTGCGCGTGAGTGTTCTCGTGATTATGGTCCTTCGATCTTAATTAAAACCAATTTGATTGTTTCCAAAAACCATAAAGGCTAAGTTAAGGTAGTATTTTCCAGTATCCATATTGAGGTTCCTATCATGCGTTCAAGGAAGCTTGAGTGTAGAACAAATTAATTGGTCAGAAAGTTTGGTAAATCGCAATTTGGTCATTGGACTTAACACCACCCACCATCATAAGTCTAACAATCATTTGAAAAAAAATATATATAGGTAATTTTCCGATATGTTGACATAGAGGATATTGGGTGAAATGATGATAAAACATCCACAACCTTTTAAGACACTGAGGCCCGCGTTGGGTGCCAATTTCATTTTTCCCACTATCAAATGTTTCGAAACTGGTTTGCTATTTTATTTATAAAATTGCAATTAAAAGTAACTATATTGCCCTTTTTCGTTACTTTGCATTTTTTTCTTCAGATTTTCTCTACACATCAGAAAAGTGTCGGCTTTGAGGGATGATTTCAAGTTTACATTAATTATTTAGCATCTTTTTTCTTGCTGGCACTTTCTTTTTCTTCTTTAAAAAAGTTCTCCGAGCTGACATCTTCCCCATACGATGGCAGATACTTTCGAAAGTATCCGTGACGAAGAAGATCATCTAAGTTATGTAATATTTCACTCCCCATATCTCCTCTCTCGACTAACTTTATGTCCGTGTGTGTCTTTATGAGGCGCGGAGGTGCCTACTTTACCCTTTGTTTTCCGTTCCTCCATCGGTCCTGCCATATATCTTGGTGCCCGTCTCTTGTTCAATTCTCGGTATCATGTCCGTCGAGGCCATTGTTAGGTTAGGTTAACAGTTGCAGCCCGATAGCATTCCGGCCTCACTTAGACTAATTCATCCATTGTTATACCACATTAACTTAAAAGTACTAATTACATATGTGTACTTCTAGTTGTAACCGCTTGAAATCTCCTCGATTATTTTCTTCTGTTTGAACCAACTAGATTGTTCCCACAAAAACATTTTAGCAGACTCGCGCGACATGTTGTTTAGCATCGAAAACCTTTTTAGCCACTCAATCGCTGTAGGTCTATTGGGATTCGTACCTTACTGTCACTAATGCTTGCTTTCCCAGATTCCTGTGCGGTAAGCTGAAGTGATTCTCAGAGCTGCCGTTATCTGCTTTCGCTTCTAGTCCGTCTGAAAGCAGCTTTTCGCTCTAGTCCGTCTTCTTGTAGGGTCGACCGCCCTGATCTCAATTCCATTAAGAGGAGTATACTGGTATCATCTCCATGTTATTTAAGGGGGCTCTGAACATCTTTTTTGCCACTCAATCGCCTGTAGGTCTATTGGTTTATTCGTCCCTTACTATCACTAAATGCGGCTTTCCCCGATTTCCCGTGCGGTAAGCTGAAGTGATTCTCAGAAGCTGCCGGTCTCTGTTTTCGAAAGCAGTTTTTCGCCTCTAGTCCGTCTCTGTAGAGTCGACGGCCCAGATTTCACAATCCATAGAGGCAGCATACTGGTAGTCATCTCCATGAGTATCCTTATTCGGCTTAGAAGTGGGTCTCCTATATTTGCCAATCAGGCCTGTTCAGTCGAGACGTTATTTCGTTCAGCTTTTCTCCGTTGCCGCGTTACTCTGTCTGCCTGGAGTACGTGAGTTTTCAAGGCCCAGCCTTGGTCCAAGTATCTCGATGACCTGCTTTTGTTGCGGATTACCATTTCTATTCTAAAGGCAGATAGCCGTCTTCGTTTGTAGTAGCAGTTCGGTTCTTTTTGCGTGCGCTAATTGTAAGCCTTGCGCTGTCTAGTCGGGTCTTTTCTCGCGCCATATCATAGTTTGCGAAGTTTTGTGTCTGACGCTTTTCTTCAGTATTTCTCGCCTTTATATCACAGCGTCTAATCTCATCAGCGTAGTACAACTCAAGGAATGTATCATGTGGCATGGGTAGCTTCAGTATATCGTGAATGTTGCATCTCCAGGAAATCTGGTCAAATAATTGAGCCTTGGACGGCCACCTGAAGGTTACCTCCCAGGCTCAATTCCCACGGCGAGCAGGTTCTTTACGTACTGGATTGAGCCGCATGGAAATCCACCATTGCGTCAGCCAGCTTGTCACATCAGTGTACGTGGTTGTTTTCGTCCGTTCGGTCCTCGCAGGCTTCTTGGGCGCTGTATAGTGGTCGTATTATTTCAAAACTCGAGATGGTCTTTTAATATTCTCGTCAAAGTATTTCGGCATTGTGAAAAACTGTGACTCTAGGGTTTTATATTACGTTTGCCCACCTTTAGGCTATTGAAAGCTATTCTTTATATCAGTTGTCGCCAGTAGAATTATTAGATCTTAGAGCGTAGACTGCCCTATTGTGTCGCCCGGACGGCCGCGTCTTATATTTCCTTAAGCTCCAAAGTGGTCGATTTCCCAGTCTAAACCGTTCTATTGCTTTAGACAGACCCCCAACATTCCTAATAGACCCCGTCAAGTCTTAGTTTGTAAATTTTGGAACCGTTCGTATACATTTTCCAGCTGTATCCAACATGCACATCATGGTCTTTTCGATGGATGGCGACGCTTTAGGTCGACCTTGCCCTTGCTGATAAAACCAGTCTTTGTCTTTCCACGCCTTAGAGAAATTCGCTATCTATTAGCCGCTGTGTGTACATAGCAAGCCGACAGTTCGCCGCTGTCGTTTTTGGTACCTAATTCCCTTAAGTAGCTCTGCGGGTTACGGCCAGCAGCCACCAGCGTGCCATCTTGTCGTTGCGGCGTTTCGTGGCATTTTGTTCAGTTCCTCTGTTGGTAAAGAAATGTGATGTTTGTGAAGCGCCTCTGATGGTCATTCTCGTCTTCTCTGATTCATGTCTGGGGATACAAGTTTCCATCTTGGTTCCTTACCCGGACCTCTTGTGTCTTGGTTTCCTGCACAATTAACTAACTCGTTATCTCTTTCCGTTTATTTCTTACTCTTTTACTAGTACTGGAATTGTTTCGTCTTGCCTGCTTTGTACGCGTTGGTTCTGCCACTTGCGTCACCCACTTCGACTTGCCTTGGTTTTATTTCCTTTCAGTCTCTTATACAGTCACGTCTGCAATTCATCGATTGCGCGTAATTCACCAGTATACTGCCTTGCGCCCCAGTTTTTATGCTATCTTATTTGGCATGGCCTATACTGCAGGAAGGCCTTTAATTGTTGACATCCTATGGTTGACAACTCTGGCCATTGCATCTCTTTCTGCTAAAAGATTCTTATTGCGTTGCCCCTGTTCTAATTCTGAATATTAATTTACATTGGCTTCAAGTTTTTTTGACGTTCTATCTCCTAGAAGTCGCTTCGAGGATCTCTTTCGTCGGTAGCAAACTTTCGCAGTCGGAAAAAGATGTAGTTGCGTCACTTCCTATGTATGTCACAAGGACCCTCCCTTCTTCGTATCTTCTGAATAATGCCCCTCAGACCACAAAAGTAACATCCGGAGTAGTGCATTTCACAGCCGGGCTTGCACGGAATGTTAGCTCTAAGTGCCACTGTTCGCTTACGCGACCATGCTTCGTGCAAGCTGCGGGAGCCCGACATGTAATCTGTTGCTTTGCCCTCGTCTTAGAGCAAAATGCAACATTTCATGGCAGACGTTCGCTGCATTCCTTGTGGTCCGTCCTTCCACATTTTATGTAGAGGACCCCATTTCTTTCCCTGTCTGCAGTCCTTTGCAGGTCCCATTGGATGTGTGTTCCCGATTCAAAGGCCAACGGAAACAGCGCGGACGTACTTCTTTGTACTTCATACGACAGTCTGGTCCATCCTATTTACATTAATCTATGTCTCCTTCTGAAGTATATTCGCATCGGCTGCGGCATCCGCTAGCTGTAGTTGCCAATGTTCCCTACCGGTCATTGGCCTATCCGTGCACAGCTGCGGGCGAGCCCGACATGTGATCTGTTGGCTTTGCCCTCGCTCTTCGAGGCCGCAAATGCAACACTTTTCATTCGGCGTTCGTGCATTCCTCTTGTGCGTCGTTCCTTCCACATTTTATGCAGAGACCCATTTTTTTTTCCTGGCTTTGCGTCCTTTGCAGTCCCATTGGATGTGTTCCCGAACTCAAAGCAACGGAAACAACGCAGGACGTTCTTCTTTGTTACTTCATACGACCACCATCCATTCCTATTGGCCCATCCTATTATAATCGTTGTCTCCTTAAAGAAGTATATTCGCCATCGGGCTGCCGGAGTCGAGATAAAGTCCATCCTTTTGTTCTTCTGAAGGTGTCGCACGTAAAGCTCGTAGAGTCTTGTTTCATTAGGTGTTTTTGTCACTTTCCTAATAGACTCTTTAAATTCTTCTGTTCCTGAGGCGCATTCAGATGCTGCGAACTCTATTTGTGGCGTTCGTTCTTTATGGTCCGCACAACGGCCTTTTATCCTTCAGCTGTGCCACGAGATAGTCTTCAGGAAGCGTCTCGTTGTCTCCCATTTATCCTCATCACTAGAGAACATGGGAGCCAGCACTTATTGTCTTCGAACGCTTGACCTCACTGACCACCTTAGCTTCCCTTGGATTTCACCTTATTTCCGATAAAATTTCTCAGCACATCCGCATAAACTGTTTCCTTCTGGCATCACAGGTCTATATAACGGTGGTTATCGGGGCAATTCCTTGGGCTCTATTGTCGTGCGATTTTTATCTTCGGTTTTCCTTTTTCGCGCTACCGAAAGTTTACGTTTCGGGAAGCTTTAGTTCAACCACGTTCGATACTCTCTTAAACTTCTTTTCCTGGGTTTGTCTCTACACGGGCTGGGCTGCCACTTCGCTATTTGCTTCTGGGCTCTGAAGTCGTTGGCGTATCTGCCGCCCAGATTCTCACTGTGTCGCTTCTTAGGATTACCGGCTTTCCCTTCTTCTGCTCTTGCCATCTTCCAGGTTTTCGGTGGTACCGATAACATCAAGTTACCGATAACATTCATGCTTATTTCGGAGACTCCGCTTGAACGTTCCTTACTATGTTTCCTCTGTCTACTTTTATTGCGGAGGTGTTCAATCTGACACTTAGCTAGGGGCTCGTTATTCAGGCGAGCTTTGTACAAAGTTTTAATCCGATTGGGGATATATCCCACTTTTTCCCCTTGGATTGGAGTCTCGCGTGGGCGTCTGGGTCTGCGGATCTACTATAATCCAGCTGTTGTATCTATTTAAAGGTGTCTCCTTACATTTGCAGGAACCCACGCCGCGTATGACGCGCCGTTTTTAACGACGACACGCATTTATCTTAAAACTGCTTCTAAAAAAGATCCATGCTAGCTCCCCATTTCCTGCTCCTTCCATCAGTCGAATTTAATTAATTTGTAGATATTTTTGGCTAGCGAGTGATAAATTTCTTGAGAACTTAATTTCAGCTTTTCACATCATACTGTAAGATAGGCTATGTATTTTTTTAACAAATATTTCAAGGTCTGTTTCAGTTTAATCGTAAATTTTGGCTTTGACTGACAAAGCTGACACAGTCGACTAAATTTTTTTTTCGCAGACAGTAGTACTGTAGGACACCTGATAAACTGAAGCTAGAAAAATGTTTCAATAGGGTGAGTAGCTTACATACACCACTATAATCGCCGGATTGGAATGCTAAAAAACCCTAGAAAATATCATGCACCTATATCTCTTGCTTCAATAAGCACTTATTATATGTTTTCTCTCTCTGGCATTTTTTAACCTACTACTAAATAAATTATATTAATTGTACAAAATATTCCCCTATTTAATCTTTTTTAGAGCACTTTACAAAATTAAATTCCCATACACTTTGGGGGGATGGAACATTAAAATCATACAAGCCCATCCTATTTTGGGCTCTAAAACCAATTTAACACTTCTGCCAAAATGGCTGTGTAGTAGAATATATGACTCAATGAATATTCTGCAAAGGTTGCCCTTGATATCAGCATTCGACCTTATGGCAAAATTTAAGGCTTATTCACACACATGAAAATACCTGTGTCGGCCTTAGTGTTGGGGGGTGAGATCGTGAGACCTAGGCGGGAGATGAAGCTTCGTAGAAAGAGTATATAATTATGGTGTTATTTGGCAAATGATACCTGTATAAACTATGACGACAATGACGATATGTCAAATGTAATTTGTTTTGTAGAGAATGAGAATGACATCGCCCGAACAAAACCAAACAATGAGCTTCCAACAATTTTTTCAATAATAATAATAGGATGTTCATGGAGGAACTCGATTTGCTTAAACATTTTTTTTTCGTAAAATTGAATGGAATTTATTAATGCTAAAGTAAAATTTTAATCTGAAAATTTTTAGTACAAATTTGAATAAGTTACTTTAATTAAAACTACCTTTATAATAAAATTAAAAACATATGCTATTAAAATCAATTATAAACTTAAATTTAAATATGAGGCTTTAAAAAAGTTTTAAGTTTTATGAAATTAAATTAATTTTCTTCAATTTAATTAGGAAGTACAAGTTTACGAATTATTTTGTTCAAATAAATAACAGTAATTTATTTAATTTTATTAAAAAAACTGAAATTTTCGTCATTAAATCAAAATTTTATAAAAAATATTTTAAAATACACGACAGAAAATAAAAATAGCCACAAATACAGTTTATTAAGTGCAAGATTTACGATACATTTTATCACAATGGACTGAATAGTCTTTAAAGTGAAACCTGGAACTAATCGGGGCTGCCAATTTTAAACCTACGGACACATTTACACATTTTTAGTCAGAAGCCCACTATTTCCTGGTTCTCTTAATTTTATAGGACACCGCGATTAAAAAAAAGTTTAGGCTTTTACTAAAATTATAACAATATAATAATAAATAATATACTTGAATTTATTAATTAACTAATTAATAAATTTAAATTAACTTCATATAATTCAATTTAAAATATTATTTAATTAATCTTAATTAATTTAATTTAATTTAATTTAATTTAATTTAAATTTTAATTTAATTTAATTTAATTTAATTTAATTTAAATTTAATTTAATTCTAATTTAATTTAATTTAATTTAATTTAATTTAATTTAATTTAATTTTTAATTTAAATTTTAATTTAATTTTAATCTTAATTTAATTTTTAATTTAATTTAATTTAATTTAATTTATTTAATTTAATTTTAATTAATTTTAATTTAATTTTAATTTAATTTAATTTAATTTAATTTAATTTAATTTAATTTAATTAATTTAAATTAATTTAATTAATTTAATTTAATTTAATTAATTTAATTTATTTAATTTAATTTAATTTAATTTTAATTTAATTTAATTATATTTAATTTTAATTTAATTTAATTTAATTTAATATTTAATTTAATTTTAATTTAATTTAATTTAATTTAATTTTAAATTTAATTTAATTTATTTAATTTAATTTAATTTAATTAATTTAATTTATTTTAATTTAATTTAATTTAATTTATTTAATTTAAATTTTAATTTTAATTTATATTTAATTTAATTTTAATTTAATTTAAATTTAATTTAATTTAATTTAATTTAATTTAATTTAATTTAATTAATTTAATCTTAACTTTAATTTAATTTAATTTAATTAATTTAATCTTAATTAATTAATTTAATTTAATTAATTTTAATTTAATTTAATTTAATTAATTAATTTAATTTATTTAATTAATTTAATTTAATTTAATAATTTAATTTAATTTAATTTAATTTAATTTAATTTAATTTAATTATTTTTAATTTAATTTAATTTAATTTAATTTAATTTTAATTTAATTTAATTAATTTATTTTTAATTTAATTTAATTTAATTTAATTTAATTAATTTAATTTTATAATCTTAATTTTAATTTAATTTTAATTTAAATTTAATTTAATTTAATTTAATTTAATATAATTGAACCTTTGAATTTTTGAATTGAATTGAATTGAATTGAATTGAATTTGAATTTGAATTGAATTGAATTGCAATTGAATTTGAATTGAATTGAATTGCAATTTAATTTAATTTAATTTAATTTAATATTAATTTAATTTAATTTAATTAATTTAATTTAATTTAAATTTAATTTAATTTAATTATAATTTTAATTTAATTATATTTAATAATTTTATTTAATTTAATTTAATTTAGTTTAATTTTAATTTAATTTAAACTTTAATTTGCATTTAAGTTAATTTTTAATTTATTTTAATTTAATTTAATTTAATTTTAATTTAATCTTAATTTAATTTGAATTTAATTAATTTAATTTGAATTTAATTAATTTAAATTTAATTTAATTTAATTTAATTTAATTTTAATTTAATTTAATTTAATTTATTTAATCTTAATTTAATTTAATTTAATTTAATTTAATTTAATTTAATTTAATTTAATCTTAATTTTTAATTTAATTAATTAATCTTACATTTAATTTAATTTATTTAATTTAATTTAATTTATTTAATTTAATCTTAATTAATTTAATTTAAATTTAATTTATTTAATTTAATTTAATTTATTTAATTTAATTTAATTTAACTTTATTTAATTTAATTTAATTTTATTTAATTAATTTCAATTTAATTAATTTAATTTAATTTAATTTTAAATTTAATTTAATTTAATTTTAATTTAATTTAATTTAATTTAATTTAATTAATTTAATTTAATTTAATTAATTTTAATTTAATTTTAATTATAACTTTAATTTAATTTAATTTAATTTTAATTTTTAATTTAATTTATTTAATTTATTTTAATTACATTAATTTAACTTAATTAATCTTAATTTAATTTAATTTTAATTTTAATTTAATTTAATTTTAATTATAATCTTAATTTTTAATTTAATTTAATTTAATTTAATTAATTATAATTTTAATTTAATTTTAATTTTTAATTGAATTGAAATTGAATTGAATTGAATTGAATTGATTTGAATTGAATTGAATTGAATTGAATTGAATTGAATTTGAATTGAATTGAATTGAATTGAATTGGAATCTGAATTGAATTGAATGAATTGAGATTTGAATTTAACTTAATTTAATTTTAATTTAATTTAATTTAATTTAATTTAATTTAAATTTAATTTAATTTTTAATTTAATTTAATTTAATTTAATTTAATCAATTTAATTTTAATTTAATTTTAATTTAATTTATTCGGAATTTAATTAATTTTAATTTAGTTTTAATATATTTACATTTAATTTTAATTTAATTTAATTTAATTTTTTAATTTACATTTGATTAGTTTAATTTAATTTAATTTGGAATTTTACATTTAACTTTATTCTTAATTTAATTTAATTTCAATTCTAATTTACGATCTAATTTAATCTTAAACTTAAATTAAATTAACATTAATTTAATTAAATCCAGCGCCGCATTTCCCTAAAAAATATTCCCCTACTACATCTCCCGCCTATATTTAAAATTATATGTGCGTGCTCTCCATTTTCTTGGCACTTCTGTTTACTATAACTCACTGCAACACAAAATCGATGGCATGGGATAGTCAGTCAAATTGTTCAGAGCGACAGATTGGATGGGAGGAATTAAATGGTACGAATTGGGACAAACCGATCATTGCCGACAAATAAAACACTTTTAGTTTCAATCCGGCTGCCTCCAAGACAAGTTCAATCATTTGTATTTTCAAATTGGCATACATCGAGTTAAATGCAAATGAAAATCAGAACACAAGCACCGCCTTCAATTGACATCAACAATTTGTATGCAACCTGTGCCTCCATTTTAGAAGAGGAGGAAAGATACATCATCTTTTTCACAGTTGAGACAAACGATGTGATATATAATTACCAACCAAATTTTGATTGAATGACCCCATTTTTGTGGGCGATGTATTCGATAATCACAATTGTACATTTCGCATTAATTTACAATAGGGGTGGGAGGTTATTTGTCAGAAGGCATCTGTAGCTAGCCAGCTAATAAGAAGATCACAAAAAAATGCCAAATCATCTGATGGACAAACTTGAAATGCATTTTTTGTGTTATTGATTGCCACTGGTCTAAGTAAAACCAAATGAGATCTGTTTAAGTTTAAATTGAAGCTAAATGTGGATGATGATATATGTTGTTTGTTGGAACGATGCGACGACAAGCGTAACAAGTATTGCACCGACATTTAGTCAAAGTGAAAAGATAGTCAGCTGCATCATTATCGAAAGTCCGTCCATTCATCTATCCAAAAGGCTTCTCAACCCAAAGCATTTTAGTCAACCCAGTCAGTTGCGTCAATCATCCATCACTGTATGGTTGCCTTCATGGCCACAACAAAAACCAAAATAATGCGCAAAACTTGGAAACATTCCAGTTGATGACTAGATGGTGGTTCGACTGCAATTACACTCCTGTAGGTAATGACATACTTTACAGGGCACATTTGTATTCCAATATGTAGTAATATACTGTCAGCAGAGAAATAAACCGCCTTTAGCCAAGCTAAACAAAATTATATCAGGATATGTTGCCTGCAATTCAAAGTCGAAGATTCGTTACTGTTTAAATATGCCAGCTGCCTAAATGCGCATAATGTCTTGGTGTTTATTTTCAAGATATTAAAATTGTATTGGCAATGAATACTCAAAACAGACACGAGGATTAATTCGTTGAATATTCGCCTATGTTGGGCGCTAGATTACAGTCAACGAAGAACTACATCTGATTTCGCTCGGATGTATCTATATATTTAAAACTTTTTATTGATGACTTCAATTAAATTATTATTTGCGTTAGGCGGCCAAATTATATTTTAGTTAGTTTAGGTTAGGGTGGCAGCGCCCGCAATGTATCTAGGCTTTCTACTTCGACTTTCGATCTTATTTGTGATACCACATTTGCTGAACTTCTCTCTTATCACTGAGGTGCTCCCATTCGATTTAAGCTCAATGACAAAGGGACCTCCTTTTTATGCCGAGTCCGAACGGCGTTGCGAAGCGATGCAGTGAAACGACTTAGAGAGCTTTGAAACCCTCAGAAATGTTCACCAAGCATTACTGAGGTCGAATAATCCACGGCGCTGAAATAAATTTTTTGTGTTGCGGTCGAAGCAGAATCCGAAACCCACGAACCCTGGGTACAAGGCGGGCATGCTAACCAATGGCACCAACTGTGGCAAATGCGTTTAGTTTAACTTGTTTTACTTAAGACAATGAATAAGAAAAAGCTGTTAGCATATTGTTTGGCGTCTGGGCGCCAAATAATTTTACCTTAGCAGAAAAAATAAAAAAATAAATAATCCATTCTAAAAAAAGCTGTTTATTTATATTATATTCTGAAATTTATTAAAATGAAATGTTGTTTGATTTCATAGGCGTTGGACGCCAAAATATTTTACAATTGCCCAAATGTTCTTGCTTCTAGATTAGTATTCTAATTTTCTACTCTCTTAGATTTAAAAAATACGCTTATTGGCCTAATACTGGTCCCTTTATTATTTAGGCACACAATAATATTTGTTTATTTACAAATTTAATATATTTTGCTTTGGGCCCAAAATATTTTATTGAAAAATTTTTCTACTGCTCTCCTACACAAACCCTAATTAAAAAAATCGCATGATTTAATAATAAAAAATATGGGTTTCTGGTTAAAATGCTGTCTTTATTATGTATGCACATGATTTCACAATATTTATTTCCTGATTTATTAAATTTGATATTTTTTGAATTCGCATACGAGAGAACAAACCTTGATTTCTGCAAATGAGCACTATAATTTTACCTGGATATTCTGGAAACTTTTATTATTAGCATGCACGCCTTAATATAACAAGAATTCAGTTTTGATTTTGAACACCAAAAATTTATAAGCGCCGTCGAGGTTTTATCACCGCTCATTAAATTGTTCGGACAGGAAATAAACTTCAAATGTAAATTGATACACCATTCCGCCCAATTCTATACTATAGAACGTTACAACTCAATTGATAAGAGAGAGGTTCACAACCGTGGTATCACATTAGGACTAGAATAATGAAAAGTGAGACGGAAATAAACGGCCTGCTTACTTAACCTTAAACTTAGGAAGTACGTTTAATCTATCTCCCTTGTCCATATCTACCTGAATATTCTCGGCATTTTAATATTTTGTTTTGCAAGGCTTGGAGCCAAAAATTAAATGTATTTAGTATGTATGCTGACATAACGTACATTAAATATTCCCATAATTGATAATGGTTGAATTTTAAATGTATTCGCGGCTTAAAAGTATGAGATTAACTTTGTTTATTGCTCAAGCTGTTGAATACGAATCGCAGAGTTTGGGCCCAAAATAATCACCTACACATTATCGCAAAGAACTCTATGTAATATACGGTAATAAGATGTAAAATCTCGATTTTAAATGCTAAGCAGTAACTCTAAGCCTTGTTTTAACTTTTTGATTGCCATTGGCGCCGATGTTTTTTTTCTTCAAAATTTTCAGAGCCGTATTAAGGTTTTTAATCGCCACATTCTGCGCGCCACCCGAATTCATATAGATGACATCGTCACAACTCATTTGATAAGAAGAGGTTCACAACTCCGTGGTAATCACATTAGACTAAATAATCTGATAAGTGAACGGAAATATAAAGGGCAGCTACCTTTACCTAAACCGATAGAAGTAAGCTTATCTATCTCCCTTGTCCATAATCTACTCCGTGAATATTCGCGCAATTTTAATTTTTTAGGTTTTGTCGTTGGGCGCAGCCACAAATTAAATGTATGTTGTACCGGTGTAATCCTAGTGTATCCTAGTGATTAACGTATATTAAATATTCCCATAATTGTAATGTGAGCTAATGTATCGCGTTCAAAAAGATATGAAAATTAACTTTTATTGCTAAGGCTCTTTGAATACGTTCGATGCTTTGGGCGCCAAAATAATCACGGCGCGCTGACACATTATTGCCAAAGATACGTCTAATTATAGTACTAATTGCATGTAAAATAGCTCGATTTAGAATAGCTAAGCCGCTAACCTAAGCCTTTTTAACTCTTTCAATTTTGGCTTGGGCGCCATGTTTTGTTGTTCAAAAATTTCAGAGCCTATTAAATTATGCAGCCATTAAATTTAAATACAATGTTTAACTTTAAAATTTATATGTTTTTATATGTTTGTGTATATATTTTTTAATTCTAAAAAATGGCTAGAATGAAATAATGACGGGATGTAACGTTAATCTATCCCTGTTTTGCCATTTCTACTGGAATATTCTCGGTTTGCCGAATTTTTCTATTTTATTAGGCGCCAAAATTAAAATCCACTTGTTGTATGTATTTAGTGAATTTTTAAATATGGTGCGTTCAGAAAAGTAAGTGAAGATTAATTTTATTGCTAAAGACTTTGAATATGCTGTCGGTCAGCTTTGCGCGCAGAAGATAAACACCTACACAGTTATGCCAAAGAACTCTGACTATATTACGTATGGACTTTAAAAATCTCGATTTTAAATGCCTAAGATCAGTAACTAAAGCGCTTTTTTAATTTTTGATTTTTGCGTTCGGGCGCCAATTTTTCCCCCAAGAAATTATCAGAGCCTATTAAGGTTTTTAATACGCAATTAAATTTTAAATAAAATTTTAATTTAAAACTTTATATTTGTTTTATAGTTTGTTTATATATTTTTTTTAATTCTAACACAAAAATGGTCGCGAATGAGAATGTAATGGCAGGGGATGTAATTAACCCGTATCTATATAAACTTTAGCCCGGTTTCTACTGAATATTCTCGGGGTTTTCCAAATTTTTCTACTTTATTCATTGGGCGCGCTAATTAATATATGCATTATTGTAATGTATTCGGTGAATTTTGTTATGTGTTTCAAAAAGTAATGGAAGATTAATTTTATGCTAAAAGCTGTTGAATACTACGAGTGCCTGGATGGGTGGGCACAAAGCTCTGTTGTAGAGTATGTAATACCAAGAATCGGCGATTTCAATGCTAAGCGGTAACGCTGAGCATTGAGTTTAACTTTTTGATTTTGCGTTGGGCGGCCAATTTTTTTCAAATTTTCAGGAAGCCTACTTCGTTTTTTTTATTTACTGGTAGTACAGCTTTCGTCGTAGGTGGCAATGGTTGACATGTCCCGCCCTTGCATAACACAAGGTCGTCGGATTCGATTTCCGTGTTCGACTGAATACCAATAAAGTTTTCAAGCGTGGATTATCCCACCTCAGACATGCTGGTGACTTTTCTGAGGGTTTCATAGCTTCTGTGTAAGTGCGTTTTGAGCTCATGCTGGGCATGGTGGACGCCGATTTGGCACTCGTACCTATAATACAAATGATTCGTGACAAAAAATTTTCTATTGAAGATAATAATTTTGGACAAAAATATCTATAGCCAATAAAAATTTTGACAAAATTTCCTATAGCGCGCCATAAAATTATTTGACATTAAATTTTCTATACGAAATAAAGATCGATTTGACAAAATTTCTGGGTAGAAAATAAAATTTTGACGGAAATTTATCTATAGTATATCTACGAAATTTTGAACCGAAATTTTTCTATAGAAAATTAAAATTTTAGAAAAAAATTTTCTGTAGAAGCTAATCATTTTGAGACCAAAAATTGTTCTGATATGCAAGATAAATTTGACAAATTTTCTATCCAGAAAGTAAAATTTTGAAAATTTTCCTATGAGATATAAAAATCGTGACAACATTTCTGTAGAAGATTTAATAAATTTAAAATCAACTCATTTAACAGAAACTTTCTTCTAAATCAAAATTAATTAAAAAATTTTGACAAAATCTTCTATATAAGAAATTTTAAAGAATCATTAAAAGGTTAAATATTGAAGAAAATTCTAAAATCTTCTATGACATACCAAACTACCCATCTTCACCAAGACCAATTTAACAAAGATTTTACATCCTTCGTCTATAAACATCGAACCCACACGTTTGAAAAAAACTTTCATACTAGGTAAAATAGTTCATGAGCCGAATTTCTGTATCTTACCTATAAGCCTAATAGTAAATTTTGACAACATCTATAGAAAAAGACCCGTCTTGGCTTTTTTTTAACATTTTCTTATTGTGCTATATATGAATCGAGCACGTGATGGAATTTCCAATGGATCTGAATAGTCTAAGTGAGCCTGATACATTGGCTGCTACCTAACCTAAACGCTAGTACAAATGTACATATTATGAGAGCTGCTCTGCGTTGGGGCTAATTAAATCTTATTTGTTATCACGATTCATAATGAATTCATAGATTATAATAATAAAATAGTATATTAAGCAATTGCAAAACTCCTCTGAGCCCCTTGGATGAGTTATTGAGGGCGTCAGCGTCCCCAAAGTAGTGTCACAAATTTTTGTGATAGCTGCTGGTTGTGAGGTCATAGCCTTAAAATCATAGCCTTAAACTCCTTTGAGCCTTTTGAAAAGACCATGTTATGCGGTGCCAGGATTCGGTGATCCGGACACCTAAATCATTTGTTTGATAAACTCTGTCTCAGTCGTAACCTAAAATGAAATGGCTTAAACCTAAATTTATATACTAAATATGGAATTTTGAATTTATCATATCTGCGTTGGGCGCCAAGTTTTTTCGCCTGTTATTAGTTTTTACTACTATAAAATTGAACTTTTTGCACAGCAACAAATAGTTATTTGGCCGAACTCATTCGAACCTTCAACCACTCATACCATTAATAATTTCTTCTACATTTTATTTATTTATTAAAGTAAATTAAAAATAATAATAAACTACATGGTATACATACAAAAAAAAAAATTACATAAAAAAAAAATCCATTTGTTGGGCGTTGTTGTTATAGGTGTCAAACTCCAATGACATTTGTGGAGGGCTCAGTCATCATCGATTATATGAAAACTCTTTCCAATCGCAAAAACCTACACACAGAAAAACCATTAAACCAATCACAGCCACCTCTCTCCACAACTGGTGACCACAACCATTATTGCCAGACATTAAACACTAGAGTTTGAGGGATGTCTATATATATATGGACGATTTCAAAATAAATAAATGCCATATTTATCAACCGGAAAAAGACCCCTCATTACAATTTAATGGAAAAGCCCCTATTTTCTCATGTACACGTATGTGAATATAAACTAAGGGAAACGAATGATGCAGAGGAAGCATCAGAATTAAGCCGCTGTGGTCAAATGACTCTGTTTTTCTGTAGTAGAGAGAACTACCACCACCACAACAACAACAATTTCAAATTGAATTTTCAATTATTGCAAAACCAAATGATGTTTATTTTGAATGAATAACAAGTGTGTACGTATCAAAAAAAAAAAAAAAAAAAAAAAGCAATGTGCTCGAAAAAAAAAAAATTAAAGCAAAAACCTCAGTTCAAGACCAAATGTCAGATTCACAATTCATCTGCTGTGTTGTTTTTAGAGATTCTGTGGTTCTGTTCTGATAGAAGCGGATACAACGACCAGAGGGTTGCATTGTGTTGTGGTGCCTAGTGTGTGAAATCCACAGAGAGATATAAGCGAAAATTTCTCCTTCCCCCAAATACTTATGTGAAATTAAATTTTTAAATTGTCATTGAGGCCAAATTGTGCTATTCTATTGGCGATGGGTGAATATTCCTCTTTATTGATGGTGGGCATTGAATTGTTTTATGGCTTAGAGAAATGAAATGCTAAGTTCCCTTCTCTGTTATTTATTTAAGGTAAAAAAAATATATATTTTTTTTTTGATTTATTCTGAGTTAAAAAGAGGGTGTAAATTTATGTATGCAATTTATTGACAATGATTTCCTAGTAAACTTCAAATCAGAGTGAGGGAAAATAATATTATTTTCCGCATGAATATTATTTAGACAAAACACATATTCCCTTAACTTCTTGATTAAAACAGAATATTGTTCCGAATAAAGTTGCGAAACCAATCATGAATTCATATTTAAAAATCCCG
>PGFW01045879.1:0-10000 GCA_003123925.1 Haematobia irritans | reverse complement strand
AAATTAAAAAATTAAATTAAATAAATTAAATTAAATTAATAAATTAAATTAAATTAAATTAATTAAATTAAATTAAATAAATTAAATTAAATTAATTAAATTAAATTAAATTAAATAAATTAAATTAAATTAAATTAAAATTAAATTTTAAATTAAATTAAATTAAATTAAATTAAATTAAATTAAATTAAATTAAATTAAATTAAATTAAATTAAATTAAATTAAATTAATTAAATTAAATTAAATTAAATTAAATTAAATTAAATTAAATTTAAATTAATTAAATAAATTAAATTAAGTATTAAATTAAATTAAATTAAATTAAATTTAAATTAAATTTAAATAAATTAAATTTAAATTAAATTAAATTTAAATTAAATTAAATAAATTTAATTAAATTAAATTAAATTTAAATTAAATTAAATTAAATTAAATTAATTAAATTTAAATTAAATTAAAATTAAATTTAAATTAAATTAAATTAAATTAAATTTAAATTTAAATTAAAATTAAATTAAATTAAATTAAATTAAATTAAATTAAATTTAAATTAAATTAAATTAAATTATATTAAATTGAATTATATTGAATTAATTTAATTTATTTATTAGTTAATTAATAAATTCAGTATATTATTTATTATTATATGTTATAATTTTAATAAACCTAAACTTTTTTTTAATCCGGGTCTATAATTAAGAGAAACAGGAATAGTGGCTTCTGACTAAAAATGTGTAAATGTGTCGTAGGTTTAAAATGCAGCCCGATTAAGTTCCAGTTCACTTAGACTATTTCAGTCCATTTGTATAAAATGTATCGTAAATCTTGCACTTAATAAATGTATTTGGCTATTTTTATTTTTTCTATATTTTAAAATATTTTTTATAAAATTTTGATTTAAGACGAATTTAGTTTTTTTAATAAATAAATAAATACTTTATTTATTTGAACAAATAATTGTAAACTGTACTTCTAATTAAATTGAAGAAAATTAATTTTAATTTCATAAAACTTACTTTTTTAACCTCAATTTAATTTAAGTTTATAATTGATTTTAATAGCATATTTTTTTAATTTATTATAAGGTAGTTTAATTAAAGTTAACTTATTTCAATTTGTACTAAATTTTCAATTAAATTTTACTTTACATTAATAAATTCCATTCAATTTTTACGAAAAAAAAATGTTTACAAATCGATTCCTCAATGACATCTCTATTATTATTGAAAAAATTGTTGGAACTCTTGTTTGGTGTTCGGGCGATGTCATTCTCATTCTCTACAAAACAATTACATTTGACAATATCGTCATTGTCGTCATAGTTATACAAAGGTATCATTTGCCAAATAACACCATAATTATATACTCTTCTACAGCTCATCTCCCCCTAGTCTCACGAATCTCACCCCCCAACACTAAGGCCGACACAGGTATTTTCATGTGTGTAATAAGCCTTAATTTTGCCATAGTCGAATGCTGATTATCAGGGCAACCTTTGGCAAATATTCATTGAGTCAATATTCTACACCCATTTGGAGAAGTGTTAATGGTTTAGAGCCCAAAATAGGATGGGCTTGTATGATTATTATGTTCATCCAAGTGTATGGGAATTTATTTTGTATGCTCTAAAAAGATAATAGGGGAATATTTTTACAATAATATAATTTATTTAGTATATAAAAATGCAAGGAGAAAACTATATAGTCTTATTGAAGAAGAGATATAGGTGCATGATATTTCTAGGGTTTTTAGCATTCAATCCGATTATATGGTGTATGTAAAGCTACTCCACCCTATTAAACATTTTCTACTTCAGTTATCAGGTGTCTCAGTACTACTTCTGCGAAAAAAATTTTAGTCGACTGTGTCACTTTGTCATCAAGCAAAATTTTACGATTAAACTGGAAACAGACCTTGAATATTTTGTTAAAAAAATACATAGCTATCTACAGTCTGATGTGAAAAGCTGAAATTAAGTTCTCAAGAATTTATCACTCGCTACCAAATATCTACAAATTAAATTAAATTCGACTGATGGAAGAGCAGGAAATGGGGAGCTAGCATCGGATCTTTAGAAGCAGTTTAAGATAATGCGGTCGTCGCGTTAAAAACGGCGGCGTCATACCGGCTGGTTCCTGCAAATGAAGGAGAAACTTTTAATAGATACAACACGCTGGATTATAGTAGACCCAGACCAGACCACGCGAGACTCCAATCCCAAGGAAAGTGGGGAATATCCCCAATCGGATAAAACTTTTACAGCTCGCCGAATAACGAGCCCTAGCTAAGTGCCAATTGACACTCCGCAATAAGTAGACAGAGGAACATAAGTAGGAACGTTCAAGGCGGAGTCTCCGAAATAAGCATGATGTTATCGGTAACTTGATGTTATCGCGTAACCACCGGAAAACCTGGAAGATGGCAGAGCAGAAGAGGGAAGCCGGTATCCTAAGGACACATGAGAATCTTGCGGCAGATACGCCAACACTTCAGACCCCAAGAATAAGCGAAGTGCACCCAGCCGGTAGAGGACAAACCAGGAATAGAAGTTTAAGAAGATATCGAACGTGGGCTTGAATAAAGCTTCCGACGTAAACTTCGTAGCGCGAAAAGGAAACCGAAAGATAAATCCACTACAATAGAGCCAAGAATTGCCCCGATACCACCGTTATAAAGCCCTGTGATGTGCCACAGATTATGCGGATGTGCTCGAGAAATTTATCGGATAAGGTGACATCCAAGGGAAGCTAACGGGTGGCAGTTCAAGCACGTTTCGGAAGACTTAAGGCTGGCTCCATTCTCTTAGTGATGGGATAAATGGGGAGACAACGAGACCTTCCTCGAGACTATCTCGTGCACACTGAAGGATAAAAGGCCGTTGTGCGGAGCCATAAAGACGAAACGCACAATAGAGTTCCAGCATCTGAATGCGCTCACGACAGGAAGAATTTAAAGAGTCTATTAGGAAAGTGACAAAAAACCTAATGAAGACAAGATCTACGACTTACGGCGACAACCTTCCAGGAGAACAAAGGATGGACTTTATCTCTGCTCCTGGGCAGGCCGATGCGAAATATATTTCTTTAAGGAGACAACGATTATAATAGGATGGGCCAATAGGAATGGATGGTGTCGTATGAAGTACAAAGAAGCGCTCCTGCGTTGTTTCCGTTGCTTTGATTCGGGAGCACATCAAATGGCGACTGCAAGGACCAAACAGGAAAAAAATGGGTCTTTGCATAAAAATGTGGAGGACGGACCACAAGGAATGCACGAACGCACATAGAAATGTTGGCAATTGCTTCGAAGAGCGAGGCAAAGCAACAGATACCATGTTCGGGCTCCGCGAGCTTGCACGGATAGGCAATACAACGGTAGGAACATTGGGCACTACAGCTACGGATCCGTGCAGCCGATGCGGAATTATACTTCAAGAAGGCAGACTAAGAATTATAATAGGATGGGACCAACTGTCGTATGAAGTACAAAGAAGACGTCCGCGATGTTTCCGTTTGCTTTTTGATCGGGACACATCCAATGGGACTGCAAAATGGACCAGACAGGACAGGAACATGGGTCTCTTAACATAAAATTGTGGAAGGACGCGACCAACAAAGGAATGCACGAACGCCATGAAATGTTGCATTTGCTCTAAGAGCCGAGGGGCAAAAAGCAACAGTATTCCATGTCGGGTCCCGCAGCTTGCACGGAATAGGCATGCGTCCGTAGCGAACAGTGCAGCTAGCAGCTACATTCCGGGCAACGCCGGGCTGTGAATGCCACTACTACCGGATGTTAACTTGTTGCTGTCTGAGCGGGCATTTAATTTCAGCAAGATACGAGAAGGGAGGGTCCTTGTGATCACATAAGGAAGTGAATCCAATACATCTTTTTCCGACTGCGAAGTTGCCCTACAACGACTAGAAGAGATAACTCGAGGGCGACTTCTAGGAAGATATGACGTCCAAAAACTTGAAAGCCATGTATTGGTAATATCAGAATTAAGACCAGGGGCACGCCATAAGGAAGTCTTTTACAGAGAGATGCAATCAGATTGTCCAGACCCATAGGATGTCAACATATAAAGGCCTTGCTGCAGTAAGGCCATGCCAAATAAGAAGCATAAAACTGCCGGCGCAAGGCCAGTATAGCTGGTGGAATTACGCGGCATCGTATGGCATGGCAGACGTGGACTGTATAAAGACCTGAACGGAAATAAACCAAGGCAAGTCGAAGGGGTGACGCAGTGGCAGAACACAACGCGTACAAAGAGGCAAAGAAACAATTCCAGTACAGTACAAGAGTAAGAAATAAACGGAAAGAGATACGATTAGTTATGCAGAAACAAGACACAAGAGGTCCGGAGGACAAGATGGAAACTTTATTCCCCAGACATGGAATCAGAGAGAACGAGAATGACACAGAGGCGCCCCTCACAAACATCAGCATTCTTTACAAACAGGAGGAACTACAACAATGCACCAAACGCCGCAACGGACAAAGATGGCAGCCTGGTGCTGCTGGCGTACCCGCAGAGCTATTAAGCGAATTAGGTACCAAACGACCCGAACTGTCCTTGCTATTGTACACCAGCGCGCGCTAATAGAAGGAAATTTCTCTAAGGCGTTGGAAAGAACAAAGACTGGTTCTGTTATAGCAAGGGCAAGGTCAGCAAGCGTCGCCATCATCGAAAAACCATTGTGCATGTTGGATACAGCTGCGATAAATTATACGAACGGTTCATCCAACTGAAGACTTGACGGCGGCTATTAGGGAATGTTGGGGGTTCTGTCTAAAAGACATAACGGATTTAGATTGGGAAATCGACCTTCGCGAGCTTAAGGAAATATAAGACGCCGTCCGGCGCGACACACATGGCAGTCAACGCTTCTAGATCTATATAATTCTACTGGCGACACTGAATATTAAGAATGCTTTTCAATAGCCTAAGGTGGGCAAGACCGTAAATATAACCTAGAGTCCAGTTTTCACATGGCCGAAATACTTGAGAGAATATTAAAAGACCATCTCGAGTTTTGATATACGACACTTCATACAGCCGCCCAGGAACGCCTGAGGACTGAACGACGAGAAACAACACTACATTGATGTGACCAGCTGGCTCGACAACCCAATGGTAGGATTCCATCGGCTCAATCCAGTACGAAGAACCGGCCCGCCGTGGGATTTGAGGCCATGGAGGTAAGCCTCAGGTGCCGTCCAAGGCTGCATTAATTGCGACCAGATTTCTGGAATGCCAACATTCGACGATATTACTGAAGCTACCATGCCACATGAATACATTCCTTGTTGACTACGCTGATGAGATAACCGCTGTGATAAAAGCGACGAAATACTGAAGCAGAGCTCAACAGCAAAAACTTCGCCAAACTATGATACGCCGAGAAGACCGACTAGACACGCAAGGCTTACAATTAGGCCAGCGCAAAAAAGACCGAACTGCTACTAGCGCAACGAGACGCATCTGCCTTTAGAAATAGAAATGGTAATCCCAACAAAGCATCAATCGAATACTTGGGACCAAAGGCTGGCCTTGCAAACTCACGTACTCAGGCAGACAGAGTACGCAAACGGGAAAGCTGATACGATAACGTCTCCTCGACTGAACAGGCTGATGGCAAAATATGAGGAGACCCACCTTCTAAGCCGAATAAGGATACTGCATGGAGAGACTACCAGTATGCTCCTCTATGGAATGTGATAATCTGCGGCGTCGACTGCTGTACAGAGGACGCGACTTATGAGCCGAAAAAACTGCTTTCGAAACAGAGAAACGGCAGCTCTGAGAATCACTTCAGCTTACGCACGGAATCGGCGGAAAGCCGCATTAGTGATAGTAGGACGATACAATAGACCTACAGGGCGATTGAGTGGCAAAAGATTTTCGAGGCTAAATAACATGGAGATGACTTTACCAGTATACTCCTCTATGGATGTTTTTTTTTTTTTTTTTTTCTTTTTTTTTTTTCTGAGACTCAGGGCGTCGACCCTACAGAGACGGACTAGAGCCGAAAAAAGCTGCTTTTTCAGACGGCTAGAGCGAAAAAGCAGATAACGGCAGCTCTGAGAATCACTTCAGCTACGCCACGGAATCGGGGGAAAGCCGATAGTGACCAGTAGGTACCGATCCAATAAGACCTTACAGGGCGATTGAGTGGCAAAATGTTTTCGATTGCCTAAACAAACATGGTCGCGCAGTTCTGCTAATGTTTGTGGAACAATCTAGTTGTTCAACAGCAAGACAAATAATCGAGAGATTTCAGCGGTCTACAACTAGAAGTACCACATTGTAATAGGTACTTTTAGTCCAATGCTTGGCTATCACAATGGAATTTAATTAGTCTAAGGTGAGCCGGAATCTTAATCGGGGCTTGCCACTTTACACCTACCTAACATGCCCGAGCGATCATGATACGAGAATTGAACAAAAAGAGGACCACAGATATATGGCAGGACGATGGAGGAACGAAACAAAGGGTAGGTAGGCCACCCGCCATAGAACACACGTGACATAAAGTATATGGCCGAGAGAGAAGATATGGGGAAGTGGAAACTTTACATAAACTTTAGCTATGATCTACTACGTCACAAGCGATACTTTTCGAAAAGTATTCTGCAATTCCGCTTATGTTGGAAATGCAAGCTCGGAGAACTTTTTTAAGAAGAAAAAGAAGTCCGCAAGAAAAAGATGTAAATAATTTAATGTAAAACTTCGAATCGAATTATATTGAATTAATTTAATTTATTTATTAGTTAATTAATAAATTCAGTATATTATTTATTATTATATGTTATAATTTTAATAAACCTAAACTTTTTTTTAATCCGGGTCTATAATTAAGAGAAACAGGAATAGTGGCTTCTGACTAAAAATGTGTAAATGTGTCGTAGGTTAAAATGGCAGCCCGATTAAGTTCCAGGTTCACTTAGACTATTCAGTCCATTGTGATTAAAATGTATTCGTAAATCTTGCACTTAATAAATATGTATTTTGGCTATTTTTTATTTTTCTATATTTTAAAATATTTTTTTATAAAATTTTGATTTAAGACGAATTTAGTTTTTTTTAATAATAAATAAATACTTTATTTATTTGAACAAAATATTGTAAACTGTATACTTCTAATTAATGAAGAAAATTAATTTTAATTTCATAAACTTACTTTTTAACCTCAAATTTAATTTAAGTTTATAATTGATTTTAATAGCAATTTTTTTAATTTATTATAAGGTAGTTAATTAAAGTTAACTTATTTCAATTTTGTACTAAATTTTCAATTAAATTTTACTTTACATTAATAAATTCATTCAATTTTTACGAAAAAAAAATGTTTTACAATCGATTCCTCAATGACATCTCTATTATTATTGAAAAAATTGTTTGGAACTCTTGTTGGTGTTCGGGCGATGTCATTCTCATTTCTCTACAAACAATTACATTTGACAATATCGTCATTGTCGTCATAGTTATACAAAGTATCATTTGCCAAATAACACCATAATTATATACTCTTCTACAGCTCATCTCCCCCTAGTCTCACGAATCTCACCCCCCCAACACTAAGGCCGACACAAGGTATTTTTCATGTGTGTAATAAGCCTTAATTTGCCATAGTCGAATGCTTGATTATCAGGGCAACCTTTGGCAAATATTCATTGAGTCAATATTCCTACACCCATTTTGGAGAAGTGTTAATGGTTTAGAGCCCAAAATAGGTTGCGGCTTGTATGATTATTATGTTCATCCAAGTGTATGGGAATTATTTTGTATGCTCTTAATAAAGATAATAGGGGCAATTATTTTTACAATAATATAATTTATTTAGTATATAAAAAATGCAAGGAGAAAACTATATAGTCTTATTGAAGAAGACGATATAGGTGCATGATATTTCTAGGGTTTTTAGCATTCAATCCGATTTATATGGTGTATGTAAAGCTACTCCACCCTATTAAACATTTCTACTTCAGTTATCAGGGTGTCTCCAGTACTACTTCTGCGAAAAAATTTAGTCGACTGTGTCACTTTGTCATCAAGCAAAAATTTACGATTAAACTGGAAACAGACCTTGAATATTTGGTTAAAAAAAAATACATAGCCTATCTACAGTCTGATGTGAAAAGCTGAAATTAAGTTCTTTCAAGAATTTATCACTCGCTACCAAATATCTACAAATTAAATTAAATTCGAACTGATGGAAGAGCAGGAAATGGGAGCTAGCATGGATCTTTAGAAGCAGTTTTAAGATATGCGTGTCGCGTAAAAACGGCGCGTCATACCGGCGTGGTTCCTGCAAATGAAGGAGAAATTAATTAGATACAACACGCTGGATTATAGTAACCAGACCCAGACCCCACGCGGAACTCCAATCCAAGCGGAAAGTGGGGAATATCCCCAATCGGCATAAAACTTTTTACAGCTCGCCGAATAACGTAGCCCTAGCTAAGTGTCAATTGACACTCCGCAATAAGTAGAACAGAGGAACATAAGTAGGAACGTTCCAAGGACGGAGTCTCCGAATAAGCATGATCGTTATCGGTAACTGATGTTATCGTAACCACCGGAAAACCTGGAAGATGCAGAGCAGATAGAGGGAAGGGTTATCCTAAGAAGTACACATGAGAATCTTGCGGCAGATACCCAACACTTCAGACCCCAAGAATAAGCGAAGTGCACCCAGCCGCAGTATGAGACAAACCCAGGAAAGAAGTTTTTAAGAAGATATCGAACGTGGGTTGAATAAAGCTTCCGACGTAAACTTTCGTAGCGCGAAAAGGAAACCGAAGATAAATCCACGACAATAGAGCCCAAGGAATTGCCCCGATACCACCGTTATAAAGCCCTGTGATGGCCACAGTTATGCGGATGTGCTGAGAAATTTATCGGATAAGGTGAATCCAAGGGAAGCTAAGGTGGCAGTTCAAGCCGTTCGGAAGACTAAGGCTGGCTCCATTCTCTTAGTGATGGGATAAATGGGAGACAACGAGACCTTCCTCGAGACTATCTCGTGCACACTGAAGGATAAAAGGCCGTTGTGCGGACCATAAAGACGAACGCCACAATAGAGTTCCAGCATCTGAATGCGCTCACGACAGAAGAATTTAAAGAGTCTATTAGGAAAGTGACAAAAACACCTAATGAAGACAAGACTCTACGACTTACGGCGACAACCTTCAGAGAACAAAGGATGGACTTTATCTCGCTCCCGGCAGCCGATGCGAATATACTTCTTAAGGGAGACAGGATTTAACTTAGGATTGGACCACTGCCGTATGAAGTACAAATAATTCTAAAACGCTCTTCCGTTGATTTGAACCAAGACACATGCTATGCAAAAGGGCTGGAAAGGTTCAAATATGACAAACGAGCTTTTTCCCTAGGAAGGACGGAGACTGGAACGGCTTCCAATATGCAAACTTGCAAGGCATCCATAAAAAGAACAAGCGGGACGCTTCATTAAGTTTCTTTATGGTGTTAAAGATTGCGAAATGCCAATTTTAAGCTTGCTATCCCAGTTGATAGCATCCGCTTTTCACTTCCAGCAAAATTTAAATTACATCGAGAGTTTTTTCACGCACTTAGACACGAGCGATCTGGTTATAGGTCGGGGGACTTCTAACTTCAAGTTACGACTTGGAGTGGGGGAATGAAAACTACAGACCCAAGGAGGAAAGTACAGATTCTAGATATGCTCCAAGGATGATGTTAGACATTGGTTGTTGCGAATATTGGTGAGGGCACCATCCCAGATGATGCTTTTGTGCTCTGAAGCATTTATTAAATTAAATTAAATCTATGACGGACTATCTATATACATTTATAGTCTTATGGGGAGAGTTACCTAGAATACATCACGATTAACTACGGTCGGTCGTACTTAACCTTTTTTATAAACATTTCACACTCATTTTAACTTACATTCCAAATGACTGCATTAATTCATCAAACGTTGGTGGTTGATTTGGCAGTTAACACCA
>PGFW01045872.1:579-13584 GCA_003123925.1 Haematobia irritans | reverse complement strand
CGAAATCTTATATACGCCTCCACCATGGATTACGTAGAAACTTTCTAAAAGACCTGTTCATCCACAATTCGAATTACTTGCGGTTCGGTAACACTTGCCTGATGGCAAGATATCTTAAAAAATCCTTAAGCGCCGTCTTCTAAATACTAAGTTAGGTCCATAAAACGGGGATAAAACATATATTAAACAAAAAAAAAGGCCGATTTAAATACGTATATAATTCCAGTTCGGACAAATTTTTTATAGAAATAAAGATGTTGACCTAACATTTTCTATATAAATAAATTTGATAAATTTTCGTAGAATAAAATTTTGACAAAACTTTCTATTAGAAGATAAAATTTTGACAAAATTTTTACTAGAATAAAATTTTAACAAAATTTTCGCACGAAATAAAATTTTGCCAAAACTCTTCTATAGTAAAGAAATTTTTTGACAAAATTTCCATAGAACTAAATTTTTGTAGATTAGATTTGGCATATGGACAAATTTTTGTGTGATTGGCCATTTGGCCGATAATAACCTACTAGACCGATATTGGACCAATTTTTGCAATGGCTGTTAGCGGCCATAATACTAGCGCAATGTAACAAAATTTCAACGAATCCGATGAATTTTGCTCCCTCCAAGAAGCGTTCCGGAGGTCAAATCTGGGATCGATTTATATGGCTATATAATATTAGGACCGATATGGACCAATTTTTGCATGGTTGTGTGATACCATATACTAAACACCACGTACGCAAATTTTAACCGAATCGGATTAAAATTTGCTCTTCCAAGAGGCTCGCGAGTTCAAATCTGGGATCAGTTTACTAATGGTCTTATATATACATTATAGACCCGAAGATGAAACAATTTTTGGATGGTTGTTGAGAGCCATATACCTAAACCACGCTAGCCAAAATTTCAACCCGAATCGGGATGAACTTTTGGTCCTCTAAGAGGCTCGCGAGATCAAAATCTGGGGATCGCGTTTATATGGGCGGACCTCTATATAATTATGGACCTATATATGAACCATTTGGCTTGTTGTTAGACGACGTAATTTACTGAACACCATAATCCAAATTTCCAACTGGATGGATGACATTTTCTTCCTCCTAAGAGGCTCTCGAGGTCAAAACTGGGATCGGTTTATTGATGGGGGCCTATATCATACCCAGCAAAAAAAAATGGAAGTTGTTCACAAACATTTCTTTTTTATAGGGCCCATTCCCAAAATCCCCCATCCGAGTTTCTTCCAACCTTCCGATGAAACGGCCTTTGCTTGGACAAGTCCACAAACCATTTCTTCTAAAAGCGCAATCCCAAGGAATCCCCAAAACGAAGTTTCAATTCAAACTTTCCGCGATGCGCAGTCCTTTTGGAGCCAACTGCCACAAAAGCATATTCTTCTAAAGCACTCTTGGGATCCCCCAATGAGATTTGTTTTCTACTTACGATGGCATTCTTAGCTGGCAAGTATTAAAATGAAGGCAATGCAGGGCTATTTTAATGCAATTTTGTGACTTATAAATTAAAAAAAAAAAAAATAGAAAAACCTAATAAAAAATTGAAAATTAATAAAAAAAGTAAAAAATAATAATAAGAAAAAAATGACATTTTTTCATCCCCGGGCTGGGATTTAGAACCTGTGTCGTTTGACTTTTTCGCTTGCCATGGAGAGTTCTTTTGAGAAGATTTGCATTACGAAATTTTATTTTTATTTTTTTTTTTGTTGATTTTTAATGAAAATATATGCGCGAAAAATTAAAAATAAAAAAATGCATAAACATTAAAAAAAATAATCTTTTTAGAAAAATATTTGATACAAAAATTGCCGCCTGGTGAGATTTGAACGCTGCGTTCTTATTTTTTCGTTGCAAACTAATAAAGAACTTCTCGAGAAGCCATATTACAATTTAGTTGCCTTGGTTGCTCGTATACGATCGATATCAACACACATTGCCATTGACGCTTTCGACGCTTTTATGTTCAAATGGCGTTTGTTGGGCTGAGGTGTGGCTAAGGCGTTCTGTCTATGTGCCACACAACCCCAGGTTCCAACCGCCTGGGGTCGGAGCGAAAAAGTTTTTCAAAATTGTAAATTAGATAATAGGAAAATAATAGTGTACTAAAACATATTGATCGGAAAAAAGTGAAAATTGCGTTTGAAAAAATTTTTTGGTTCGCTTTTTAAATTTCTTCATCTCAAATTAACTTCCCAGGCACAACTTCTAAAGCAATGCAAAGGATCCAAAAAGGGGAGTACTCCGTCCAATGATGAAGGCCCGTGTAAATTGCATTGGAGTAGTCAAGTTTTGCACTACTTCCAGATCACAAGTTCGGGGATCAAGCTACTTTTTTGGAAGCTCTTTTTTTGCTGGGTAATTATGGGCCCATATGGACCAATTTTTTTATTGTTGCTAATAGACCATATTCTAACACCACATACAAATTTTAACGGACTCGGATGAATTTTGCTCCTCCAAGAGGCTCCGCGAGGTCAAATCTGGGGATCGGTTTATTATGGCTATATATAATTTATGACCGATATGCGGACCAATTTTAGAATGGTTTTATTTATAGACATATACTAACACCACATACCAAATTCAACGGATTGGAATGCAAGTTGCCTCCTCCAAGAGGCTCTGCAAGCCAAATCTTGGGGGTCGCGCTTTATCATTTGGGGGGCTATACGTAAAAGTGGACCGATATGGGGGGCCCATTGCAATACCATCCGACCTACATCAAGTAACAACTACTTATGCCAAGTTTCAAGTCGAAGCTTGCTGCGTTCGGAAGTTAGCGGTTGGTGATTTCAACAGACGCACGGACATGCTCAAATCGACCCGAATTTCACCATGCACCCAGACCTATATGATACTTTATGCGGGTCTTAGGACCAATGATTTCGATGTGTTACGGAATGAATGACAAAGTTAATATACCCCCATCCTATGGTGGGAGGGTACAAAAATTGTTAAAAATGCCCCAAAGTAAACAAGAAAAGCTCTAAGTCGGGCCCGGGCACTATATTATACCCTGCACCACTTTGTAGATCTAAATTTTCGATACCATATACTCCGTGCGCGTTGGGGGCTTATATATAAAGGGTTTGTCCCAGAATACAGTACATTTAAATATCACTCGATCTCAACAGAATTTGATAAGACTTCTACAAAAATCTATAACTCAATTTAAGTCGGCTAATGCACTAGGGTGAAACACAATGTTAGGTAAAACAAATAGGGAAACGTTTAAATCTGGAAGCGAATCTTTAAGGAAACTTCGAAAAAGTTTATTTATGATTTATAGGCTCATTATACTATGTCATTAGGAGGTTTTTTAGGAAAATTAGGTCATTTTTACAACTTTTCACTAACGCAGTGGCGATTTTTTACAAAGGGGAAAATGGTTGGTATTTGACCATTTTTGTGAACTCAGAAAAACATTATATAGGGAGCGTATATCTAAATCTGAACCGATTTCAACCAAATTCTGGCACGCATAGCCAAACAATGCTTAATTCTACTCCCCCCTGGTGAAAAATTTCAAACTAAATCGATTTAAAAATTGGCCTTTTGGGTCATATAAGTGTAAATCGGGGCGACAGCTCATATATGGGAGCTATATCTAAATCTGAACCGATTTCAACCAAAGATTTTTTAGGGGCAACACATAGCTACAATGCATTAATTCTACTCCCTGTGCAAAATTTCCAACTAAATCGTAGCCAAAAAATTGGCCCTCTGTGGTCATTGATTGTAAATCGGGCGAACTTCTATATATGGGAGCCTATATCTAAATTCTGAACCGATTTCAACCAAATTTGGACACAGTCGCTACAATGCCTATATTATACTCGGTGGCAAAATTCAACTAAATCGGAGCCAAAAATTTGCCTCTGTGCGTCATTTTGAGCGTAAATCGGGCGAAAGCTATTGAATGGATGGGGAGGCTATATGCTAAATTCTTTAACGATTTTCACCAAATTTGGACACACATACCGTATAATGCTTAATTCTACTGCCTGTGCAAAAATTCTCAACCAAATCGAAAAAGCAAACAATTGGCCTCTGGGTGGCAAATGGGAGTGTAAATCGGGGGTTCGAAAGCTAGCGGTATCCGATGGGGAGTATTATCATAAATCTGGAAACCGATGTTGGATGCTTATTTTGCAAGTTTTTCGGACCTCATAGGAGAATATTCGGATGCTACGGAATTTAGGGAAGAGTTGGTTGTATAGCACGCAATATGACCAGATCGGTGAAAAATATATATATCAGCTATACTCTAAATCTGAACCGATTTTTCCAAAAGCCATATGGATCGTCTTTGAGCCGAAACAGGACCCTATTACCAAGACTTTTAGGACAACGAAAACTAAAACGCGAGCTGTACTTTGCACACAAAAAACATCAACAGACAGACGGACAGACAACAGACAGAACAGGACGGACACTCGCTTAAATCGATTCAGAATTAATTCGAAGCACGATCGGTATTGCTAAACGATGGTCTCAGACTTTCCTTCTTTGGCGCTTACAGTACAAAATGCCCACAAACTGTATTATACCTGTACCACAGTTAGTGGTGAAGGGTTATAAAAACTCAAAAACTTAGGCGTGTACATGGCTTATTTGTTGAAGTTAAGTACATCTGCTTACGTCCGAGCATTTAAATTCCTTCTTGGGGAGTGTGCCCAAGTCAAGTCGAAGTATGTTTGGGCAAGAATCTAGACCTATAAGTTCCGAGTTATGACCACTGAAAAAAAAGCCATGCCCGGTTCCAAAGATTTTGCCTTTACTTTAAAAATTTGATTTCTGGACCAAAGACAGCGAAGGCTTGTATTCTTCGCTTATATAGGTATTTTTTAAGACCAGATTCTCTTTAGAATTTGGGTTTTGTGGTACTGCTTCGGAAGCAATTGTTAATTTTCGTTTTTTCAGCTTTTTTTCTTCATATTGCTTATCAAAGTCCTGTTAAAAAAAACGGAGTTTAACGACAACTTTATTTTCCAAATTCAGAACTCGACTTCCAGTAGAAATTATGCTTGTTTCAAGTAGGAAAAGTTCTTTAAAATACAGAGTGTTGAAAAAAGTATGTCCGTATATTTGAACGCTTTTTTTCGGTTTGTAGTCAAGAGCCAAAAATACACAAATTTAAAACAATTTCATTAAATTTATGAAGATTTTTCTGAATTATTAAAGTTCAACGTTGACCTTAGGCCCAAAATTTTTTCTTTCATGTTATTGATACCCATTTTTAAGTAAACGGGCTTAATTAAGGACAATACGACTGCATTGAAAAAGTCTATCGACTTTTTGGACAAGCAGAAACGGTGTCTTCTATGCCTAAGCAAAAATGCATTGTAATTTTAAAGACACCAAATCTTTTGACCTCAGGACAATATTTTTTTCAGTTTGCTACTTTGGCCCCCCCCCTATATAACGAGAACATAAAAGTATTGAAGTACACAGATGATGTGTCACTAGCAGTGAGAGGAAAATTCCTGGTTACAATTAGAGATATAAAACAAAGAGTCCTACGGATAATTGGGAAATGTGTTGGGGAGAAAGGTGTGGGACGAAATCCTGCAAACTAGAACATGTTGGTAGTCAAAAAGTTTCTGCGAAAAAAATGTTTGAAATGTGCGACCATTGATTCCCACACTAAGGAAAGTGCTAAAATTTGGAATCATTTTCTTACAAAGTGTATTAGGTGTCGTTGATTTTTCCGGTCAGGCTGATCAGCTGCTGTCCAATATTTTCTACAATAGAAAATTTTCTAAAATTTACTACAAAGTTAATTTTTTTTTAATTAATAAATTTTAATCAAAATATCAATTTAACTTTTTTAATCAAGGATAGAAACATTAAATTAGTTTAAAGTCAATGATTGAAAAATTTTAAAATTTTTTTAATAAAAAATAATCTAACAAAATAATCAACTCGGAGACTAAGTCAATTAAAACAAGTGATGGAATTTTTAATTAACTAAAACTTTTTTCAAACAAGTCAATTTTTCTAACAACTAAAAACACTAAGTCATAAGAAAGTAATTTGAAAATAGTTACGTCTTTAATAGAAAAAATTATTGAGGTTTTGCAATCACCATCCAATTAAATTTTTATACCCTTCACCACTACTGTGGTACAGGGTATAATAGTTTGTGCTCATTTGTATGTAACGCCAAGAAGGAGTAAATCATGAGATCCAACCTTTTGTGACTGACGGATCGGCTTAGAATTACAATTCTGATCGGTTTAGCGGATGTCCGTCTGTCTGTCTGTCTGGTCTGTCTGTGCTGTCTGACTGTTCTGTCTGTCTGTCCGTCTGTCTGTTCTGCTGTCTGTCTGTTGATGTATTTTTGTGTTGCAAAGTACAGCTCGCAGTTTTAGTCCGATTGCCTAAAAATTTGTACAGGTCCTGTCGGCTCAAAGACTATCCCTATTGATTTGTGGAAAAAAATGGTCAATTTTAGATATACCTGCCATATATATTTTTTCACCGATCTGGTCATAATTGGCATGTATATCACCGATCTTCCGTCAAATTTCCGTACATCCGAATAATTTTATGGGTTCTCGAAAAAATTGCACAATATCAGCCAAATCGGTTTTCAGATTTAGATATAGCTCCCCATATATAGCTTCGCCGATTTACACTCATTTGCCCACATAGGCCAATTTTTTGCTCCGATTTAGTTGAAATTTTGCATAGGGGAGTAGAATTAGGCATTGTGCCATTGTTCCAAAATTTGGTGGTTGAAAATCGGTTCAGCATTTGGCATATATCTCCCATATATACTTTCGCCCGATTTACCACTCATTTGCCCAACATAGGCCAATTTTTTGCTCCTGATTTAGTTGAAATTTTGCATAGGGAGTAGAATTAGCATTGTTGCCATGTGTGCCAATTTGTGGTTTAGAATCGGGTTCAGATTTGATATATCTCCCATATATAGCTTTGCCGCCGATTTACACTCATATGACCACAGGAGGCCAATTTTTAACTCCGATTTAGTTGAAATTTTGCACAGGAGTAGAATTAGCATTTGTAAGCTATGCGTGCCAAATTTGGTGAATCGGTTCAGATTTGGATATATCTCCCATATATAGCTTTGCCCGATTTACACTTCGATTTATGACACAGAGACCAAATCTTTTAACTTCCGATTTAGTTAATTTTCACAGGTAGTAGGAATTAGCATTGTTAACTATGGCGTGCCAAATTTTGGTTGAAATCGGTTCAGATTTGGGATATATTCCCATATTAGCTTTCTTCCCGATTTACACTCATATGACCACAGAGGCCAATTTTTAACTCCGATTTAGTTGAAATTTTGCACAGGGAGTAGAATTAGCATTGTTGCTATGCGTGCCAAATTTGGTTGAAATCGGTTCAGATTTAGATCATATCTCCCATATATAGCTTTCGCCCGATTTACACTCTATGACCACAGAGGGCCACTGGTTTAATTCCTTTATTAAGTTGAAATTTTGCACAGAGAGTAGAATTAGCATTGTAGCTATGCGTGCCAAATTTGGTTGAAATCGGTACAGATTTAGATATAGCTCCCATTTATGTTTTTCTGGATTCGACAAAAAATGGTCAAAATAACCCAACTTTTCCTTTAAAATCGCACGCTTAGTCAAAAGTTGTAAAAATGACTCTAATTTTCCTAAACTTCTAATACAAATATATCGAGCGATAAATCATAAATAAACTTTTGCGAAGTTTCCTTAAAATTGCTTCAGATTTAAATGTTTCCCATATTTATACCCTTCACCACTACTGTGGTACAGGGTATAATAAGTTTGTGCATTTGTATGTAACGCCAAGAATGAGTAATCATAGACCAACCTTTTAGTATACGGATCGGCTTAGAATTAAATTCTGAGTCGATTTAGCGATGTCCGTCTGTCTTTTGTCTGTCTGTCTGTCTTCCGTCTCTCTGTCTGTCTGGTTGATTTTATTTTTGTGTGCAAATACAGCTCGAATTTAGTCCGATTGTCCTAAAATTTGGTATTAGGGTCCTGGTTTTCGGCTCAAACACGATCCTATTGATTTTGGAAAAAATCGGTTCAGATTTAGATATAGCTGCCATAAATCGGTTCAGATTTAGATATAGCTCCCATATATAGCTTTCGCCCGATTTACACTCATTTGCCCACAGAGGCCAATGTTTTGCTCCGATTTAGTTGAAATTTGCATAAGTGGAGTAGAATTAGCATTGTAGCTGATGGTGTGCCAAATTTGGTTGAAATCGTTCGGATTAGATATATCTCCCATATTATTCGTTCGCCCGATTTACACTCATATGACCACAGAGGCCAATTTTTAATTCCGGATTAGTTTGAAATTTTGCACAGGATAGAAATTAGCATTGTAGCTATGCGTGCAATTTGGTTGAAATCGGTTCAGATTTAGATATAGCTCCCATATATATGTTTTTCTGATTTCTACAAAAATGGTCAAAATACCAACATTTTCCTTGTAAAATCGCCACTGCTTAGTCTAAAAGTTGTTTAAAAATGACTCTAATTTTCTAAACTTCTAATACATATATATCGAGCGATAAATCATAAATTAAACTTTTGCGAAGTTCCTTAAAATTGCTTCAGATTTTAAATGTTTTCCCATGTTTTTTACCTAACATTGTGTTCCTCCCTAGTGCATTAGCCGGACTTAAATTTTGCAGTCTATAAGATTTTGTAGAAGTCTATCAAAATTCTGTCCAGATCAAGTGATATTAAGATTTTTGTTATTTGGGGACAAACCTTTATATATTGCCAACACATTTGACGGATGTGATGTCGGTATCGAAAATTTAGATCTCAAAGTGGTGGCAGTGGGTATATATATAATATAGTCGGCCCCGCCGACTTTAAGCTTTCCTTACTTGTTTTTTATTGAATCAATTAAAATATAATTGAAATTTGCTAAAGAAATCAATTAATTTTCTAATCAAGGTATTTTTTAATGTCTTATTAAAACTGTGATTGATACTATCATTTTCGTAATTGAAGACATTTCAATTAAAAAATAATTTTATCAATTAAGTTCTGGATTGAATCAGAAAAAAACATTTTTGGTGTGTACACACCCGAAAGAATTTTCTTCGGTAAAAAGAATTGAAAAATTTTCGTTAAAAGTATCGAAATTGTCATTATTTTACAACCAAAGAAATTTGTTCATTTAAATAGTACGAATATTTCTCTTTTACCAAAGAAAAGATCTTCCAAATTTTTTCGTAGTTTGTAAGAAAAAAACTTCGTACTTTTTATGAAAAGTTTATGAAACTTTTTTATGAAAAATAATTTAGTAGTGTAGTCAAAGGTGCCAAATTTGATTTGAAATTTGAAATCGGTTCAGATTTAGATATAGCTCCCAGGTATTTATTATCGTTCGCCCGATTTTACACTTATATGCCCACAGTGGCCAATCTTTTACTCCGATTTAATTGAAAATTTTGCCACAGGGAGTAGAATTAGCACTTGTAGCTATGGCGGTTGCCAAATTTGGGTTGAAATCGGTTCAGATTTAGATAATATCTTTCGCCCGATTTACCACTCATATGATCACAAAGGCAATTTTAACTCCGATTTAGCTTGAAATTTTGCGCAGTGAGTAGAATTAGCATCTGTAGCTAATGGTTCCCAAATTTGTTGAAATCGATTCAGATTTAGATATAGCTTCCCATATATATGTATTTTCTGGATTTCGACAAAAATGGTCAAATACCAACATTTTTCCTTTAAAATCACCACTTGCTTAGGTAAAAGTTGTAAAAATGCTCTATTTTCCTAAAACATTCTAATTACATATATATCGAGCGATAAATCATAAATAAACTTTTGCGAAGTTTCCTTAAAATTGCTTCAGATTTTAAATTGTTTCCACAATTTTGTTACTAACATTGTGTTTACCACCAGTTAAAGCATTAGCCGACTTTAAATTTTGATCTATAATTATTTTGTAGAAGTCTATCAAATTCTGTCCAGATCGAGGGATATTTAAATGTATGTATTTTGGGACAAACCCTACTAATATATAGCCCCCAACACATTGACGGATGGTGATATGGTATCGAAAATTTAGATCTACAAAGTGGTGCAGGGTATAATATAGTCGGCCCCGCCCGACTTTGCACTTTCCTTACTTCTTGTCCATAGGAAAATATCTTCTCAGAGATTTGGCAGGGCTTAACACTCAGCAATATTAACCTAATTTCAAGTTGAGCTTTCTTCGGTTCACACAAATAATATGATAAAAATAAAAAATAAAAAATTATATGTTGATCATGATTGGGTGGAATACTCCCTCTTTGTGCCAGGCAGTCATTATTTGAGGTGATAACCGATGTAATGGTCCAATTAGCCGTTACACTATCACTAGGCAAAATAAAACTCAAATGAGATTTCTGTGTTAATTTCCAAAACCCAAAAATTGTTTAGATGTCCATAATGTTTGGTTACACTTACTGGTTTATGAAAAATGTTGACTCCCAAATAGAAATTTATAATGATTTTCTATTGACACAGTCATAAATTCATCATCAGAAACAAAAATGAAGACAAAAACAAAACATTAAAAAAAAAATCAACTGATATCGCGATGGAAAAATATCTAGAAAAGTGAAACGTATCTCATAGAACAACCAAACCAAAGATATCGAAGCAACAACATCATCATTAGATTGACGATGATGATGATGATGAAATAACACAGCAATATTTGAGAGAGTTGTAATGGTAAATGGTATGACGAAAAATCTGAGTCCCATATAAAACCATGCTTGAAAAATCGATATCATTTCAGACAATTTTTTTGCTCGAAACTTTTAACAAGACGTCTTATAGAAGAAGAAATAGAGAAGGAAACCGCAAATACAAGTCCAAATCAAAGAATTGTTACAGTGAAATTGTATTATAGTGTTAAATTAAACAAAAAATCCATATTTTATTAAAGACATTTGAAACTTTGCAACTACAATCGCATTTTTTGAAGATGTGGCGAATTTATATGGTACATAACAACTTTTTTGTATGACTTTATAATTAAAATGCAAAACAAAATAAGTGAAAATGGAACTAATTCCGGCCTTACCGAAGATCAAACCAAAAGTGATTTAACTAATTCGGTGAAAAAATTTAACGAACGTATAAAGATTGGGTGTGGCAAAAATCATAGTTTTAATGTTTGGATGATGTGTAATGCAACAAAGTAAAAAGCCATATAAATATTTTATTTTTTTTTTAATTTTATTGTTATGAAAGTAAAACATCAAATTTTTTTACGAGGGCCGGTTGCGGAAACTTCTTACCTATCAATAAAGGAGAATAGTTAGTTTTTCAAAAATATTTTATTTTTCATATAATCTCCTGAAACTTCAATTACACTTAGGTCCAACGCTTTTCTAACAATTCTTATTCCGCGATTAAAATAGTTTTCCTTCATGGTCTTCAAAATAAGTGGTTTACAACTGTATTGCATACTGCATTTGAGGTTAAAACGCTTGCCAGCAAAGATTTTTTTTTAGATTTGGGAACAAGTAAAAGTCATGGGATCTAAATCAGGAGAATAAGGTGGGGTGTTTCAAGCAAACTCTCCATTAATTCGTTGATTTTTAGTTTGTTAAAACACCTCTTAGCTTTAGGTTAGGTGGCAACCCGATGTATCAGGTCACTTAGACTATTATTGTGATACCACATTGGTGAACTTCTCTCTTATCACTCAGTGCTGCCCGATTCGTTCTTAAGCTCAATGACAAGGGACCCTCCTTTTTATAGCGAGTCCCGAACGGTGTTTTCCACAATCTCTCTCTTTTTTTTTTTCGGCCTAGTCGAACTTACGGCCGTATATACTTGTTTACTATATTTTCGTTCCTATACATTTAACAAATTTTGAACTCTGAGAGGAATTGCAACATTTCTCTCTTCTACTACTTTTTACTATGAGTAAAGTAAAGGAACACAACTATTATGTAGTAAAATTTTATACTTACCCATAAAGGCTTATCGACCTATGTGTATTTACAATAGGAATATAATTGAGAGTTATTTATTCGAAATAATTAATTACTGCATAAAAACTCAATTCTTAATATACGATATAAAAGTTATCTTATGACAACTAAAAATATGCTATAATTACATGTAAATTAATTGACTTAAATGGTAGGCAATATAATTTGTGCATCAGCCTCACCATATTCGCCAAAGTGGTTTGCATCTGTTCGAGTCAATGTTTATTGTGGCAGGTTGTTATTGCTGCTTTCTGAATGGCGAGTGTTGAAAATTATTCACGTATTCTTAATTACGAATTGCAAATGCGAATTGTTGCCATATTTAGTCATCACATTCTCGTACCACCGGATGAAGAATAATTGAAGCACCATTGCAACCAGTACGTTCCGATATAAAATCATGAAAATTACTTTCCAAAGCCCACATGAAACGTTTATGACCAGGAAGGACCTGTAATTGGAAATGGAATATGAAAGTGCAATAACAATGAACCATGAGAACAACCTCCATTCGCAAGCAAGAAACTTTAATTTTCATCTTTGCCTTTGTGAAAGCTGAGTTGATTATTTACCTGTGCTCACAGGCAAAAAGGACATTTAACAAAAACTTGTATAGTCGTGAAGATGATTAAAATTGGGGTATACCAGGATATTTGTTAATTCTAAATGTTTTATTAATTTAAATTGTCCAAAAATTGAGCCAACGAAGATTTTTATTAATGTAATAAAATATTTGCAATAAGCCACACAAAAAATGTTTTCCAATTAATATTTTAAATAAAATCTCTTGAATCATGAAAATTATATTATGATTCACAGAATTAATTAGACATAAAAAATATATTGGATTAAATAATCAATTTCTTTAGAATTTTCAATTTTGGTCCCAAACCCAATTACTATTTTAATTGAAAATCGCCGTAGAGTGTTGAATGTTTTGGATTAAATATGTTTTCAGTTTCATTCAACAATCTAATTGGAAATATT
>PGFW01045868.1:0-17746 GCA_003123925.1 Haematobia irritans | reverse complement strand
TTTAGTGAAATAGAGGGTTCCCTCGTTTTGAGTGTGTATTTAATTGTTTAAAAAGACTTTAAATTGCCATCTCATTATCGGCGATAAATGGTAAATAATAATATGACTAGTGTTGAATTTAATCACATCCCACTTCCAATCCAATTAACGCTTAATATTAATAGTAGTTAGCATCGACAAGGCGTGAGACATGAATTGAACTAAGTTTTGCCATAAAAATTCTATCATGTTTAGAGGATGTTTCCAAGTGATACGTTGCGCTACTTTTTATTATTAATCCTATGGGCCTTTCAATTTAGCATTCTATTATGACGCTATGCTTAAATATAGTCGATAAAACTTGATGATATTTTAATTTAAATGGTAATTTTTATTCAAATCTTATATGGCAAATTAATGATTATGGAAAGTGTATAATTAAAATAAATATATATTATTGTTATTTTGTGGGAGAAAAGAAAATAAAACTAATAAAAATAATTGTGCAATATTATTAAACACCGTTCCTCAACGTTCGATAAAGCAAGGCGTTTATTATGCCTCATTACTTACACTCAAAAAAAACTGCTGAAAACCCCACTGTATTACAAACGCAGTACACGGCGACTTTTCACAAAATTAAGTAAATTATTTTTTAAATATTTTTGTAGACATTAATTTTTATACCCTCCCACCATACGTTAAATAGAGTACTTGCCTACACGGTGCAACAAAAATGACTAGTTTTTACATTATCGTTTCGGCCTGTAAAAAATATATGTATTGCACTTAAAATTTTAGTACATTTTTCTAAGGCTGCAAAAGGCATATAATTTTCATAAACTCCATTAATAAAAATTCGTTTGGCGACGTATAGCGTTAATATCGTTAGAACAATTTATGTTATTGTATATGTTCTCTATAATATACTATATCTCTGGGGATGCCAAACACATATTAATTTAGAATTTCGTATAAACATATTTATATGTTAGAAACGTAGATAGTTACAGGCAGGGGAATAGAAGGAAAAAAAGATAATCGATGGCGACGGCGAGATAGATAACGAAGACATCAACGTAATCACAGTGAAAAATTTAATGAAAATGGTGCTTCTGCTTTGCGAGAGACATCATTTTTAATGTTGATAATGAGCTTGATTCTGTCAACATTGCGAAATGTAATTGCTTACATCTAATACATTTATTCCAATTTACACATTAAATTGTGTATTCGAGCCATTAAAAAGATATGGATTCTAGGGCAGAAACCATTTTCAAATATTTCTTGCACCCATGTAGAAACAGCGTTTATAGAAGAGCAGAATGATGTTAGCGAGATATGCAGATTACTCCTTACACCCCGCAGAGACACGACTTGAATCCAATTTGTAGACCTGTGCATTTTTCACTGTTGAAATTCTACGGCCATACAGAATACACAAACTGTAATATTAGTATTAAAACAATAATATTTTATTAATTTTGAGCTATAATAAAATGCGTCTTTTCTTTTCTAAAGTTAAATTCAACTTTTTTTTTTTATTACCCGTCGTTTTTTGCCATTCTAACCCTGAATAAAAAATATTTTGACCTATATATGGAGAGCTTTGCATATCTTCAAATTTAGACTCTGAATATTTTATTCGACAATGCTAAGACGACAAAATTCTTTCAACACTGATCATTTTAAATTAAAATTAAAGTTTTTATCTCTTGCTTCAAAAATTTTATCATTAATTTAGGCACACAACATCTGAAATTTTGGTGTTCCCTCTGTCGAAGCTGTCTAGCATCTTTGACTAGATAAATAGGCAATGTTCCTTAAAAATAAAGAAAAACATTTTTAATTTAAAGAATCATCTTTAAACATCAACTGACATATTGAATTTTTAAATTTAAGATAAAAAATAGCTTCGTAATAGATAGGCTAAAGACTTATTTTTAAGAATTTTAATCTTTGGTTTAAAGTTTTTTTTAACATTTAAGAAAATAGTTTGTTACTTTGAAGCTACTTGGCATATAATTTGGACATTTATGAAAACGGCCGAAATTTTGTTTTGCTACATGAATACTCTTTATTCACTATTTCTCGCAACCAGAGAATAAAACATTCGATGAATGTAATATTTGATCCAATTTTTACATTTTTTCATCGCATCCTTTAGATTTAAAGCCCTCCAGTAGAAACATTTGAATCGTGGCGGTCCTACAAACATGCTTATTTGAAGTGAGTCCGCCATTCTTTGAGCTTCGGTAGATCAATCAACACCCAAAATCCTCATACAAGGACAGCCGTTCCAAAATCTTTAGGAAACATTCCGTTTGTAACACGATCAAAATATTGCTTCTATGGTGCCCCTTAAAAGATATATTATTCTGAGAGTCGCATCTAGACTCATGCAACCCGTTCTGATTTGAAATGCACGACGTAACTACGCGAACGAACTAGGTTTGTGATAGGTTAGTGTGCTCCAGCCGGGCACTGAACTCAGGCCTCATTATAGAACTATTTCAAATCCATTGTTAATACCACATTGGCAGAACCTCTTATCATTGAGTTGACTGCCCGATATCCATTGTTAATCTCAATGAACAAGGGGACCTCCTTTTTATAGCCGAGTCCGAACGGCGTATTCACATCTGCCACAGTGAAACCACCGAGAAGCTTGAAACCCTCAATAAATGTCACCAGCATTACCTGAGGTGGAATAACTCTCCACCACTAAAAACTTTTTGGTGTTCGGGAAGCAGGAATCGAAGCCACGACCTTGTGTATCATAAGCGGGCGAGTTGATCAACCATTGCCACCACGGTGAGGGCTACCGAACGAAACTAAACTAGCGGTTTTAACACATTTGGTCCCTAGCACGTCTGGACTACATAGATGGCCGTTATGCGGAGTAATTAAATCCATATTATTTTTATATAGTACCCAACCTTCCAATGTTTCGTGTCAAAATTTGACGCTTCGTAAGTTCAATTAGTTTTGTGAGATAAAAAAGGCAAAGTTAGCGTCGGGATGTTATTGCCCAAATGGGCCATATCGACCACTTTTACGTAATAGCCCCCATATAAACCGACCCCCATTTATTTGTTTGCCCGGCAGCCTCTTAGCAGCAAAGCAAATTTCATCCGATGCCGGTTGAATATTTGGTACGTAAGTGTTATAGTATGGTCTTTCTAAGTACACATCCATGCAGAAAAATTGGCGTACGGACAATCTATGGCTCGAATAAGTGTAGTATATAGCCCCCCATATAAACCAATTCCCAGGATTTGACCCTCCATGGCACAGTAGGAGAGCCAAAACATCATGCCGTCCTGCGTTGATAGTCTTGTTACATGATGTTATAGTATGCGGCCTCGCCTAACAAACCAAGCAGACAATTCGCGTCCAAATAGTCCCATAATGACATATATAGCCTCCGCCCCCATATCCGCATTCCCCCAGACTTGGCTTTGGACCACCTCTTGAGGAGGACCAATAATATTATTTATGGTGTACGGCGTATGAATGCTCGACACTACACCAAACAACATGGCAAATATTATAGTCTAGAGATGCTTATGAGTCCCTTTGAATTCAATGAAGGTAGCCATCATATAAACCACTTCTAACGACAGCAGACTGATTGACCTGCGAATCTGCGCGCAGATTATGGCCTCCAAACAATCACGTGCCAATACTCATTTTTGATCTCCGCGTAATCGGTCTTATTATTTATTTTATAGCCCTTCAGATAACACGTTTCAACTCACACTAAAAATTGGTCCAGTTACCTCGGAGTTACATAATTGTATATAATCCCCCATATAAAGCGTCGACCCCTCATAATTTCAATTAATTATTTTGATTTACTTTTATGATATCCTTGCCCCATTCGCCTGTAAATTATATACCACATTTGAGAATATTTGCCGATTGTTCGTGGACCAGCTTATTTAGTATTGTAGAGTTTGGTGAGCCACCTGTGTGTCACTGCATATGAGTATAGCCATGCCGCCTTGACATACAACAATGTCGGTGCGGTTCGCGTTTCCTGTCTTCGACCGAACACCAACAAGTTTTTCTCAGAGGGGATTATTTCCCACCTCAGTACGCTAGCTGACAATTTCTGAGAGTTTTCCAAAGCTTCTCTACGCTCAACCGGGTGTTTTTATTCAAATATAGTTCTACATCGTCCATAATTATATAAGGGCCCATTAACCTTACCCATTGTATTTTTTGTAGCGGCACTGCAATGCTGGAACGCCGTTTGGACTCGGCCTATAAAAAGGAGGTCTCTTGTCATTGAGCTTAACATAGGAATCGCGGACAGCACTCAATGATTTTAAGAGAGAAGCTTCACCAATGTGGTATCACATCATGGACTGAATAAGTCTTAAGTGAGCCTGCATATATCGGCGCTTGCCACCTTAAACCTAAACCTAGTAGAAGTTTCTACCGCAATCCATTGTGGCAGGTACATAAGATTCGGCCCCTGATTCGAACATACGGCGCGTATATACTTGTTTACTACTTATTTCACTAAATACAAATAAATCTGAATTAATTTCCTTCTTTTGTAGCTCGGATCTCAAGCTTTAATTTAAGGTATAGTACATATATATTTGCTTCATTTTTTCATATCTTTATCACAATTTATTTGCAAATAAGTTGATGCTAACACTTTTTTGCCTGACTGTAATCTAAATCGTGGTTAAATTCATGAAATTCTCTTGCTCCGTCTGTTGAAATAACACTAATTCCAAATGAAACAACCTATCGCACTAGCATCCCATGCGCACAAATAGTTGTTATTAGATGTATTGTCGTATGGCTATGAAATGGACCATATCCGACCCCTGTATCATGGCTTGCCGGACGGCGGGGGCGGGGGGGGGCGGGGGGCCTTTATAGTTGAAGCAAATTTAATTTGGACGATTAAAGAACTAATTGCACATATTTGCCCAACTTCACATATATATATGCGATTGTTAAACCAATTTTCTTATTTGTTAAAGACATTTTGTCCCCAAATGTTTGACTAAAATTTAAGGGCACATAATATTTACATATGGAGGTTAATAAATATTAAATTGTTTTTATAAGATTTAAGGACACTCTGAATCCAAATAACTATACGCCTTTGTCCAGTACGGCCAATATTACTAGTTCTTAACATAAGAAAATATCTTTAGAAAAATTATTCAAAAATTATAACTGCACGGCCTAAAAGTTATAGGTTTATTATTGAGGATGTTGCTTCTTTGGTTTTAAAAGTTTTCTTTAAAATTGTACTGAAGATTATAGACTAGTTTAAAACATACGATATTATTTTTTTGGGCACTAAATAAGCCATGTAAAGTACCATCCGCTCAAAAAGAAAAGATAAATTATTCAATAAAGAGGCATCTTAGTATTTTCTAATTCTAAATATGATTAATTGCCTTAGATCTAAACTATATAACTATCTAAAAAATGTATTTACGCCCCACCCCACTGAAAAAAACAGTGAACCCACCGATGCACAGAGAAATTTCTTTTGTTTAATTTTAGACAAATTTAATACTAAACAGTATTAAAAAACAGCTGAACATCACACAAAAAATAAAAGTCTAATATTTTTCGACCAATTTAAGAAAAATTTAATGAGACATACATATCAAAAAATAATTTCACTAGTTAAAGAAAAATTTTGTAGTTTGAAGAAAAATTTGTAGTTCAAAATTGCAAAAATGCTTTAGTGTCCATACGAAGTCAAAGAATGGCGCCACGATTTCTAGTAAAAATTTAGAAACTTTACCAAAAGAAATAAGGAAACTATTTCTAGCCTGAGAAGTATGAATTATGTGAACGATCTTATGCTTATATGTATATAATTTTTATGCAAAAAATTTATACGTACTTTTTCTGAAGAAATGTTCCGAACTTTTAGAAAAAAATTCTCTATAGCGAAAGTGCATTTGGTATTGTATTGCATAGTAGTGAAAAAAAATGACATCACTACTTAACATCTTAAGGCTTTTTGAATAAATTTTTAGTTTATTGCTTCTTGTTTATTCATAGCGCGCTATCACCAAATGAGAGTAGCATAAGACTTGCACACACACATAAAATCAGAATAAAGACGTAATTTACACTCAAGACACATTATAAAAGACAATTATAATGCGCCGAACGAAATTTTACAACTTCAATGAAACTTCTTCGTTACTTTTCAATAGGAAAATGTTTCGTACTTTTATTGAAAAAATTTAACGCAGAACTGCTTTCGCTAAAAATATTAAACAGTATAAGAATACTTCTTTCACAAAATTCATGAACATGTGACAGAAAGTTTTCCTTACAAAGTACAAACTCTCTTTTACGAAGAAATAAAGTTATTGTTTAAGAAGATGTTTCGCTAGAAGCTATATTCGTAAAATGTTCTTCGTTAAAATTTACAAAAATGAATGAAAAATTATCGTTTATTTTTAATCGCAAAGAGAATTCAGGAAGATAATGAGTGAATGAAGAATTACTTCTGCGTGAAAATTAATTCGATAGGAATTCTTTCTGGGCAGGGCTGTCAGGGTTTCATTCTTTGAGCTGCAATAGTAGGAATAGCCATAATTTGGCAAAATCTTTTTGATCCTGGGTATTAAAAATCCCTTACTCGCAGGCCGAACTACTACCTCAAAAAAAGCGACTATCTACTTTCACTTAAAGGCAATTATCTTCGTTTTAGGTCAGATGAACTATTATTGTTTGGAGAAAGCTTTCTCTACTCTAATAATTTTTTAGTGTATGTTAGCTTAAATTAAACTTTAATTGACTCGAGGAAAAAAAATACACAAATGAAAGGATATAAGTAATTAACTTATATCGATGTCTTTCACAAAATAGTGTCTAATTATTTTTCTCTTAAATTTGGCTTAAATTTTTACGAAAAATTCGTTCATTCATGAAACTTCGTATGTCACTAAAGATAGCTTTTCCTTGCCAATTCTTGAACTCCAATTTTTTCCCCTTCAAACTACAAAATTTTCAGTTAACAAATGTGAAAAAAACTTAATTATGCGTCTAATAAAATTTTCTTGAAGTTTGTCGCAACAATAATATTTACTTATTTTTGTGATCATTGGCGCTAACAGATGCCAGCGCTAATGTAATTACTGTTTACTCTAAAATTTATTCTAAATATACTATCAAAATGCATTCTAAAATTAACCGAAATTTTCTTCACTGGTGGGTTCAATGCTTTTTTTTTTATGTTGTTATTTTTCAAATTTCATAATCTTGACAATTGGTTAAACATTCGAAACAATTTAAAATGCGCATATCAAGTTTACTGGATCAAACATTCCTCATTGCTTTGCTTGGTGTATCTCCAAAGAAAACGCACAACTATAAGAGTAATTTTTATGGCGCACTTTTTGCGTCTATGTTTATAGTAGAAATCTAAAATAAACCGACTAATATATCATAATAAATAAAACATTCATCTCATATTAATTTTCAATAAAACTTGCTCTGAGTATATCATATGTACTTTACATGACGAGAGATAAACAACGCTTCTAGTCTCTCTCTCATTTCACCCTCGGCCCACAGCTATCGACACTCACATCAGAAACACTATGTCTGGATTATTTATCACTGAGTGGAGGCAGTAGTTGTGGAATTAGAGAGAGACTAAGAGCGTTGTTTATCATCTCGTCATGTAGAGTACATATTGATACCAGACAATTTAGTGTGAAAATATAATAATTTTTTTCTATTGGATATTACTCGGTTTTTAAGTTCACTTATAAATAGACGCAAAAAAGTGCGCACAAAGAAATACTCTTTAGTGCTGCGTGTTCTTGGAATACACCAAGCAAACAATTTGATAAGTAAACACTTATATCGAACTTTTACAATTGTTTCGATTTTAACCTTGGCAAGATTATGCAAAATTTGAAAATACACTAAAAAAAAAAACAGTGAACCCACCAGGAAGAAAAATTTCGGTTAATTTTAGAACATTCTTGAATATTTTTAGAAAATTTTAACTAAACGCAGTATTACAAGCGCTGGGCATCGCGCCAATATCCAAAGAATAAGTAAATATTTTTCGACAAATTCAAGAAAAATTTTTAGACATAATAAAGTTTTTTCCACTTCGTTAACGAAAATTTTGTAGTTTGAAGGACAAAAATTGGAAGTTCAAAATGCAAGAAAGTCTGTTATGACCATACGAAGTTCATGCATGAAACGTGACATTTTTTCAATGCGATAAAAATTTACAAAATTTAAATAAATATTGAAGACTATATTGTGAAAGACACGATATAAAGTTATAATCTTTATTCTTTACATTTGTGTATATTATATTTTTCCTCGGTTAAATGTTGAATATTTTAACTAACATACACAAAAAAAATTATTAAGTAGTTAGAGGAAATAACTTTCTCCAAACATAATAATTCCCAATGAACTAAACGATTAAGTAAATTGATTTCTACGCTGAGAATAATGACATAGTCCCTTTTGTTTTGATGTAGTTGCCTCGAAGGTTTTTATCCCAGGCATCAAAAGATCTTGTGCCAATAGATGCACTCAAAAAATGTAACCCTTACACCGATAAGAATTCTCTTCGTTAAATTTTACGAAGAATTCTTCTCTATTGAAACTATTCTTCCTGAATTCTTCATTAAAATACACGAAATTTCATTCATTTTGCTAAATTTAGCGAACGAACGCATTTTTACGAATATACGAAACATTCTCACGAAACATTCCGATTCTACATTTACTTTTCTTCGTAAAAAAAAGTTCGACTTTTAACCGAATTGTTCTTCACATTTCATTTGAATTTTGCTGAAGAAGTTTTTACGAAATTTTACGGAAAAGCATTCTGCGTTTAAAAATTTTTTCATAAAAAAGTACGAAAACATTTTCTTTGAAATAACGAAGAAGTTTCATTGAAGTTGTAAAATTTTCCGTTCCGCTGGACATTAAGATCATTGTCTCTTTATTTAATTGTGCCTGAGTTGTACATCCTTTCATTACTATTTCTTTCTTATGCAAGGTCTATGCTATTCTCATATTGGGTGATTCAGCGCCGCTCATCTTGAAAATAAAAGAGAAAGCAATAAAACTACAAATTATTCAAAAAACTTTAAGATGTAATATTAGTGATGTGCATTTTGCACACTTGCACACTACAACCAAATGCCACCCGCTTTCGGACTATAAATTTTTTTCTAAAATTCGGAACTCTTTCTTAAGAAAACAGTCATACATTTTTTTATAAAATTAGTTGTACATATGTGAAGCATACAAAGATGTCTAAACTATAAATTATCATTACGGATCTCACAAAATACGCTTCATTATTTCTTTAAATTTCCTAAATTTTACTTAGAAAATTGCTCCGCAACATCTTGAACTTCGTCCTCATGACACTAAAGAATTTTTGCAATTCTGAACCAATCAATTTCTCCTTCAAACTACAAAATTTTCTTCTTATAACTAGTATGGATAAAATTTAATTAACTGTCTCCAGAAATTTTCTTAAATTGTCGAAACAATATTAAACTTATTTTTTGTGATGTCAGCGCTTTTTAATACTGGTTTAGTTAAAATTTTCTAAATTAAACTTCAAAAAATTTCTTCTTGCTTGGTGGCTTCACTGTTTTTTCACGTGCCAATACGTACAATTACATTTTTTAGGATTAGTTTATAGCTTTAGATTTCTTTAGGTGTCTTTATTTTTACTTAGCCCATTAACAATATTATAAAAATTAGAAATATAAGCATCCATGTTATTGAATATTTTATCTTTCTTTTTGCGATATTAGACTTAACTCATGGCTAATCGTCTAAAAAATATAACGTAGTTTTTTAACAGTTACTTCAGAAGTAAACAATTTTCAAAGAAAAAACATTTAAACCAAAGAATTAGCAACATCCTTCAAATCATACCTCTAATACTTTAGGCGTCAGTTAATTCATCGAATATTTTCTCCACATACTTTTATACTTGTAAAGACTATAGCGACTTCAAAGACAAAAGAACTGTTACTTTTTGATTCTTGTCCTTAAACTCTATAAAAACAACATTAATTATTATTACCTCATATGAAATATTAGTGCCCTAATATTTTTAGGTCAAACATTATTGGCGACAAAATGTTCTTTATACAAAATAAGAAATAATTTTTTAAATCGTAATATATGCTGAAGTTGGGCAAATAATTTCCTTATTCTTTAAATCGTCAAATTAAATTTGCCTTCGACTAATAAGGACCTCCGCAAGCAATGATAAAGGTAGGTCGGATATGCGTTCCGATTTTTTCAATAACTCATACGAGCATCCACGTTCAATAACATACTAATTTGCCGCCATGATTGCTAGTCCTGATAGGTTTTTGCATTTGGAAAACATAGTGTTATTTACAACAGACGGAACAGAGAAATTCCAGTAATTTAACCACGATTTAGAGTTATTACAGTCAGCAAAAAAGTGATACATCAACATATTTAGATTATTAAATTGCTTGAAAGATCATGAAAAAATGAAGCCAAATAAATATACTATACCTTTAAATTAAAGCTTGAGATCCGAGCTACAAAAAGGTATAAGGGAAATTTAATTCCAGATTTTTCTGTAATCTTATGAGTGAATATCAAGTAGATAAACAAGTATATACGGCCGTATGTTCGTAATCAGGGCGCGAATCTTTTATTACCTTCCAATGGACATTGTCGTATAGAAAACTTCTACTAAGGTCTAGGTAACGGTGGCAGCTCCAGATATACAAGGCTCACTCTAGACTATTCAGTTCCATATGCTGCTGATACACACATTGTGTGAAACTACTTCCTCTCTCTTATCACTGTAGGCTCAGAGTCCGATTCCATTGTTAACGCTCAATGACAAGGACCTCCCTTTTATTAGCCGAGTGCCAAACAGGTTCGTTCCCTACCATCTGCATAGTGAAAACCTACGTATGAGATGTCTTTTCGAATACCCTCAGACATGTCACCAGCATTACTGAGTGGGATAATCACACTCTGAAAAAAACTTTTGGTCGTTCGGTCGCAAGCCAGGGCAAACGAACCCACAATCCCTGTCATTGCACAGCGGGCATATCGCATAACCATTGCACCACGGTAGTTGGCTCCCAAACTTCTGACTAAAAACTGCTCAATCAACAATCCGCAATTATACAAAATTGTGTAATGTGTACTATTTTACCGATTGGGGCAAGGTATCCTAAAAAAGCTATAATAATAATTATAGAAATTATAGGCGGTCGCTTTCTACATGGCGGTCGATCTATCTATATTTTATACTCGGTTATGTGACCAAATTTTCGTGTGATGGAAATGTCGGTTTAATCTTATCTATTAAAATAAAATATTTATCCGGTACGGATACATAGTTTTTTCTGTGTTCTTAGACGTTGTTGGAGGCAAATCTCCGATCAGGAGGGTCAATATCTGTAGCGAATGGATGTATATGGGGGCTATATTGAATTTAAGGACCTTAATAATTGACTGAATTTTGCTTTCATGTGGTGGTTATGTGTCCGAGTTATACCTACACAATAAAAAAATTTGCGTCCTCCAAGAGTCTCCAAAACCAAGTCGCTGGGGACGTGCTTATATGAGGGGTCCTATTAATTATTAGTGTAGTTACCTATCTATATCTCATATATCTCTCATGGGTTGTTTCAGGCCCACATACTAACACCATCTACAAACTATCAACCGCGACTCGATATATTTTGCTCCTCCATGAGGTCAAACTCTGATGGGATTTTTGTTTATATGGGGCTATATATACATTAATTGACCCAAAATTGGCTCACCTACCAATTTCTATTTTAGAGATCATATATCAACACTACCGTACAAATAATTCAACCGGATCGATGAAATTTGCTTCTCCTAAGAGGCTTCCGCAAAACAAATGATGGGCCGGTCGCGTTTTATATGGGGGCTATGACCGGTAAAAAAAAATTCCAGTGGAGTTCCGACTTCTATGGTCCCATTGCCAATACATCCGACCTTAACTTTCCTTTTTTCATTCTCACAAAACTAATTTAACTTACAATCGTCAAAATTTTTTGATCACGAAACGATTGGTAAGGTTGGTACTCTTATATATAAAATAATTAATGGGAGATCCACATAACTTAGCAACGGCCATCTACTGTGTCAGACCACGTGAGACCAAGCTGTAAACCGATAGTTATTTAGTTTCGTGTCGGATAGCCACCGGGTGCAATTTGCCGTGATCATGCCCGCCTTGCCATTTACCACAAAGGTCATCCTCCGGCCTCATTCCTGCACTCCACCGAAAACACCAAAAGTTCTTTAGCCGGTGATGATTATCCCAGCTCTCATGTGATGCTGAGCTGACGATTTTATGCAGGGCGTTTTCAAATCCATTCTCTTAGTGGTTTCCGACTGCAATGCTCGGTAACGCCGTTCGGACTCGGCTATAAAAAGGAAGGTCCGCTTGTCATTGAGCTTAAAATGGAAGTCGCGGTAGCCCACTCAATGATACAAGAGGTTCACCAATGCAGGTTTACTATCACAATAGATTGAATAAGTCTAAGTGACCCTTAGCTGACTTCAATCGGTCTGCCACACATAACCCTATCCTAACCTAGTTTTCTGCTATCTCGGTACTTAGCGTGATTTCAAACAGACGGGCCACTGGCCTAGCTCGAACTCAGAATAATATTACTTTATGGGCCCCGTTAGCAGCAATATTTTGTAATTTGGAATGTGTTGACAAAACGAGAATGTTCCAAAGATTTTGACCTTCTCTTAAGGATTTTTAGTATGATTACGAGCCACAAGATGCGGACTTTTCAAATAAAGACATTTTGTAGGGGACCTTCTTCTGCTTTTTAAATTCTAAGGATCCGATGAAATTAAAATTGGAATACAGATCTCATTCATCGAAATTTTATTCTCTGTATTGCGAATTATAGTAATAAAAGTATTCATTGTACACAACAAATTCCCGTTCAAATCCTAAATTATGCAAGTATCTTCAAAGTACAAACTATTTTACTGAATGTTAAAAAAAAAACTTGTAAAACCAAAGAATATAAAATTCTTAAAATAACAGTCTCTTAGCCCGTATGATTTGAAGCAATTTATCTTAAATTTTAAAAAGTTCATATTTACTGTCAGTTGAGTTAAAGATTCGAATTATCATTAGAATTAAAAATGTTTATCTTTTATTTTAGAGGAACATTTGCCTTACTTCAAAGATCTACAGCTTCAAACAGGAGATGGTACGCACAAATTTCAGATTTGATTTGTTTCGGCCTAAATTTAAATTGAAAAATTTTTTTCTGCAAGACCAGATTATAAAATCTTCTTTTAATTAAATAGTCATTATTGAAAAGAATTTTTCTCTTAGCATTGCATGAATAATTTCGAGTACCTAATAATTTTAAATGGCTAATCTTCCCATTATTTTAGGTCCAATATTTTTTCTCTATGAGTATATGCGCAGAGGGTATAAAAAAACAAAAAAGTTAATTTAACTTAGAAAAAAGAAAAACATCTTTTTACCACAGAAATAAACATAAAATTATCTGTTTTATAGATACTTCTACATATCTACAAGTTATTGGTATTTCTGTATGGCCCGGTAGATATTCGAGTGAAATCACAGGTCTACATATTGCGATTCAAGTCGTGTCTCTGACTCGGTGGTGGGAAACAGGCCTAGTACACCTTGATATACTCCTAAACATATTATATGCTTCTTAACCCCTGTTTCTACTTGTGCAAACATATTTAATGGTTTACGCCCCTAATCATATCTTTTTAAATGCTCGAATACACAATTTAAAATGGTGTAAATTGAAATAAATGTTAGATGCTAAGCCAATTACAATTTTCAATTGTTGCAAGAATTGCAAGCTCATTATAACATAAAATATGTATTCTCCTCATAGGCACAGCTCCATTTTCACTTTATGAATTTTTTCACTGGTTACGTTGATGTCATTTCGTTACTCTATCTCCGTCGCCCATCATTATCTTTCTTTCGTCTTTCCCTGCTGTACTATCTAACGTTTCTAAATCATATATATGTTTATACGAAAAATTTCGTAAATTAATATCGTGTTTCATCAGAGATATTATTATTTAAGAAACAGTACAAACTAATATGTTTATTTTCTTTATATTTTTATTATTTTTTCTTTTTCTTCCTAACATATTAACCTTATACGCAACATTTGTATATGAGAGTTCTTATGAACAAATTATATGCCTGCACTTAGAAAAAAATGCCTACTAAAAAATTAAGTGCCCAACATATAATTTTTACACCGAAACATATGAAAAACAGTCATTTTTGCTCCGCTGTAGTCATATTAACTTTCTAACAGGAAATATTAATAGTGAGGGCTATACTAAATATGTCTACAAAATTTTTAAAAAAATATTTCACCTTATTTTTTGCTGAAATCGTGCCCCGTGGACTGCGTTTTGTAAACAGGTGCGGCGTTTCACAGTTTTTTGAGTGTAGTAATGAGGCAAATACTAAAACCCTTGCCTTTATCGAACGTTGTAGAACGGTTTATAATCTGTGTTTTTTGTCAACATTAATTTTTATTAGTACTTTATTTTCTTTTCTCCCACAATATAACAAATAATATAATATTTTATCTTTCTATACACTTTAAAATCATTTAAATTTGCCATATAATTTTGAATAAAAATTACCATTTAAATTAAAATTATCACAAGTTTATCGACAATTTAATCAATAGCTCATATAAAATGCTAAATTGAAAGCCATAGATGAAAATAAAACAGTAGCCAACTATCACTTGGAAACATCCTCTAAACATGAGATTTTTATGGCACAAATTAATCATTTCATTTCCTTCGATGCTATACTACTATTATATTAAGCGTTAATGGCATTGAGTGGGATGTGATTAACTCAAATTCATTTAATTATTTACCATTTCCGATAATGGAATGGCCACACTCAAAAGAGGGAACCCTTATTTCACTAAAGCCAATTTAACTTTTATTTTCATGGAGTCATTATGTTGAGAAAGTTCCTTGAGTTTATATCACTTAATATCACGAAATTTTTTTTTAAATTTGTAAATTTTGCCACTAATCTGCCAATCTTGACTTCGTATGCTCTAAAGACATTCTTGCAATTTTCAACTTCAATATTCCTTCAAACCTATTATATTTTTTTTAACAAGTAAAAATTGTGATAAATTTTCTTGAATTTGCCGAAAAATATATTACTTATGTTACTGTTTAGTTAAAAATTTTCTAAAAATATTGAATTTTTCTAAAATTAAACAAAATTTTCTTCATGGTGGGTTCACTGTATTTTTCTTTTGTGATAGATTAATAGGCTTCGATTTTTGGTCTATGGAGTATCGAAACAAGTTTTCACTTATATTCTATATTGATACTTAAGGATGGGAAAATAACTGTTTTCCAAATGTTTGCTTGGTTTGGCTAGTAAGAGCATTTATGGTTATATGTCAGTTTCATTTTACTTGGGCTCATGCCAAACCTTAACCACAAAATAGTTTAATATATGGATATACCTTTTCACTACATACTCGTACATATTGTTTTACAAAGATTCTAATTACTATATTGGGAGTCATGTATACATTGTTCGTAATATAAACAATCTGGCGAGAGGTGTTAATTAATATTTAAATTTATTTTTTTGTCAATAAAAAAAAAGCCATAATAAATTCTGTGCTCTTTTATTTTAGCGTACTAGTTCCCCTCATTTCTATCGGTTTCCTTAAAAATAAATTTTTATATTTTAATTCTCATTTTTGTATGTTTTCTCGTTACAATTTTATTGAACTACTGATAGTATAATACGTGTCTTCTATGTATAGCCATGACATTTAAGATTCTTTTTTCTTAGTCCTTCAATTGATACTCGCAAATTGATGAGGGAAAAGGAATGCTTTGTTTTAAGTTTTTACTATAGCTTAAACGATAATTGTCCATAAAAGCTATAGCTTTCAAGCAATCGATACAGATAAAATATTCGTAAAGTAACTGCAGTGGGGGAATCTGCAAGTGCAATTTATTGCATTTAACGAAAAGTGAAAGAAAAGCAGTAAATAAATTACGGAATTATGTTTATTGAAAATAAGAAACTCGAATTCAAGGAAGATTCATATATAAACAGATACCCATAAATCGATCTGGTTAGGTTAAACTTCAGTTTAAAAGAAACTTCTGTTTAATGAGCAAAACATAACAACCTTTGTACTTAACAGGCTGATTCTTCTTTTTATTAGCACAACCTCAACATGTTTCAAAGGAAAAATGTTGTGATTGTGTGACCACGGTTACATGATTGGATTATTCGCAATTAATTTGTATGATTTTCTTCGAAAAATTATGGGTGCTAACTATCAGGTAAATATGCTGCAATAACTGCTTTTGGGCCTAGAACAAAGCAGTAGTTTACATAATTATATCATAATATTGTATTTTAGTAATATATAAAATTGAATTATTCAATTAAAAAAACAAAAAAATTGCAAAACAAATGATAAAAATTGTTTTTTCTTTGAGATAAAATGCAGTAAAAAATATTATTATTTTTCTTAAGTATTTCAATGTGTGTGAACTTATTTTTATAATAACTTCTCAGCATAACAGTACATTAATTATAAGTTTCTACTTCTTGTACGGGGGAATGGATTCATTAAATAAAGAAATTTATAACTTTTACAACCAGGAATTATAAAAAAAATAAACATATTTCTCAAACTACATTTCCACAAACGTTTTATATATTTTTTTCGTTTACTTTCTATACGGAAAACCGAAAATGATTTTATATTGCCGATATGTATTTTGCATGTTACTCCTTTTGTAGTATGCAAACAATAGTCTTGACCATGACTATTGACCATGAAACAGCATTAGTGCCAATGAACCATGCATCGATGACACTAAACTCTCATGCATCTAAGACGACTCAATGAGCATTAAGTTGCATCACTATCTTTTTGTAGCCACATATTCAAGCCTTTTAATGAATTTTCACACTGGCATTAAAATTAATGTCCATATACAAATAAAGGTCATATTTCAAAGAAGTGACCTTAACGAATAACAAATCAGCAATGCAAGAACCTGGAATACATAAAGCAAAGCTATGCACATTAGAATTATACGGGTGATGAAAAATAACTGGAATATGATGAGATGGCTTACAGAGATATCATTTAAACTAAACGAAGGATATAACTGAATTGCTAGTACAGAATGATAGCCATTATGTCAAGGCCTATCTTTTCAGCCCTAAGTTTATGGTGTAGCCTTGAATTGCAAATCATCGACAGTAATTATGTAAATTTTAATCTCAAGATTTTTTAGGAAATTTCGTAAGCTCGTTACATTTGATATTCTGAGTCGATATATCCATGTCCGTCCGTCAGTCGGTTGATAGCATTCTAACTAACATCGTATTAAATACCATGGCGATAAAAAAATCTTTTTGAAGATGTTTTTAAACTTTATCCGAAAGAGTCAAAACCTGAGTTAATAATAAAAATGTTATTTCTTAGAACCGTACAATTATTAGTATTAAGATAAGAATTTTTCTTCAAATGCATTCGGCTTCATTGGAAAAATAATATAAAACAAGATTGCCAAACTTAATATTGATTAAAATATTTTTACGTTAAGGAAATTTATCCTTAGTTTACAATATATACGAAAGATTGCAGCTGGCTCTTTAGTTTAAAGAGAAATTTCTTTA
>PGFW01045865.1:9051-20543 GCA_003123925.1 Haematobia irritans | reverse complement strand
CACTACCTTCTTGAAAGCCGCATAGTCCGGCTCGCTTTTTTTGGCTTCGATGCACGTTGTAGACGATACACACCAGCTTATTTGCGCCGGCATCTCGGAGATGACGGCTTAGGGTTTTCGCTTGAAAACTACCGGCAACTCTCTTTGTCGTCCTCAGCGTCTTCCGGTGTTTTCGGTATTTCCCCTCCGATCCAGGCCACTTCCTGGCTGTCGACACAGAACTTCCCAAAAATTAATTACATTGTATACCGGTTGATCTGGGCAACTTTTAGCGATGTTTACAGCTTGCGTGCGAGTAGCTCGGATTTTCGCGATACGCGAGCAAAATTTGATCACGTTTGCTCTTCTTGCTTGGACGGTATTTTAAAACTGAAGAGAGTGAATTCCAAAATCAAAATAGCAGCAACATTCTACACACACACACATTGCCCACACAACCCATAATAAGGGGGCTGTTCAAGGTTTGTTATCAATGCAAAATTGAAAGAAATAACGGTCAAGTTATATTGGACCAAATTTGCACCGTATCACCTCTTTATCGTATCATCATCCTCGGTTTCTTATAATTCTAGCCTTGATAGTATCACTTCTCCTGGCATGAACTTTATTTTTCCGATTGTATTAAATGGCACGATATCACAACTTCTTTTTTTAATGATGTGGGCATATTTCAACAAGTTTATATGTCCCGAATAGGGTTGCCAGATTTGGAAAAAGCTTGGCCTGGATTTAAAAAAAAAAATTGGATTTTTCGTAAATTCCCCATATATGAGGAATAAAACCTATTTACTTAAAAATATTTAGAATAAATAACAAAGAACAGCTACTAAAATTATTGTATAATTCTGTTTGTTTCAATAAACATAGAATGAAATAAATTAATTAAACTTTAAAAAAATTATAACACTATTTTTTACATTTAAACTTTTTCTTACCAAACTAAATTTACATAAAAAGGCCAAAAAAAAGGTGGTAATTCCTAATTTTTCTCTTATTTCTTCAGTAAAGAAAAAAACTGTAGTAAAAAGTTTTAACTCTGAGAGACAAGAAAAGAGGACGTAACTTTTTAATGAAGAAAAAGTAAAAAATAGGAGAATTTGCTGGTTGTATATCGTTTTTTAATGAAAAGTGGAAAGTTACTAACGCTTTCTCTCTCTCTCCTCTCTCTCCTTCTGGGTAATGAATCTGGTTAAAATACATTAACACTGCAAAAATCACCTTATTGGAGAATGAGAAACGATAGAATAACTAAACGTACAGTCTATTTCTAATTGAAAATATTTTTCTCAAAAGTATATTTAGATGGAGAATATTGAATTAGCTTGTAACTGGACATTGACATAGAAAATCTTGGAAATTCCAGCCCATTCCAGTCCCATCTCGGCAACCCATAGTCTCCCGACTAAAGGTAGATCGTTTAACGAAAAATTGTATGTTGTTTTCATACTTTCTCCTTCAACTTTGCTGGCTTTAATGGCATTAAGCTCGGAATTAGCTTTCTTGAATTAAACTTCAACTACTAGTGAGCTTGACTGTTTGAATTCCTTTTCTTTAGATAGAATGCATCTGCCAATACCCTGGTGGTTTAACTTTCAAGAGCCAACGTTGTTTGAGATTTCATTACGGCCTCTGCTGCAGATTCAGTCTCATTCACTTTCATACAGTAAGAGCACACAATCATTTTGTACTGCTCTAATAATCATTTCAAATATATATCTAATAGTTGGCCTTCATATACATGTACGAGGGCAGTTTCGGAAAGCTTCTTAGCCTAGCACAAAAAGTGCCGGGTATAAACAGAAAAAAGTCTCAAGTGTTTTGGCGAAACGTTCATCTCTGTTATGAACCACAATGTTAAATTTTGTTTCGATTCTGGCACTCCTTCATATAGAAAACAGGTGTTCAAAAAAGAGCCATCCGCCAATTTTTTGTACAATGGAAAAATTAGAAATGCATGCTGTCATTAAATATTATAAAGGTTTCGAAAGAAATCATCAAATATATCAATTTAGTGAAGTTCCTTTACATAGCACAGCAATCTTTGTCTATTTGACTAACTGGCTGTATCAAGACGCATTCTAATATAAACCATCAGTGACGCCAAAATGAGAACCAACAATGACAATTTCTTACCAATTTGTCGTTTATATATATAAATTTGAAAATCAAAAAAGTCATGTAACAAATATGATTCAAATCTGACTAAATTCCATTTGGCTCTAAATCGATGAATTGCGCTTTAATTTATGACGAAACGATGACTCAGCTCTAGTTTCTCAGTGGTTCCACTGTTTTACATGAAAAAATTACGGCATCAAGAAATTCATACATATTCTCAGCTTGTGTGTTTGGAAGTGCTCTTCATATGCGAACAAAGGTAAAATTGGTGTTTGCTGAATTTAACGGTGCGTCGTACAAATGTTGATCAGTAACACGAGTGGACGCCAACGCCACCTGAGACATCAAACTTTAATAATAAGGCGTGAATTGCTATCAGGCCCAATGATGAGCTATTTTCAGAAGAAAATATGGAAAAGCTTTCCAAGATGGGGCAGTGAACGCGAATTAAAACCATTAAGCGCCATAGCTTGTTTGGTCGGTTATTCGAAAGGATACACTCGTTCAACGAGAACAGATACCAATTCAGAGCAAGAATCCACAGATGAACAATCCCGACTACCAATTCCGCGCTTGGTAAGGTTATGGGCACGGTGTTTTTGGGATTCAAAGGTATTTGTTGACTTGACTATCTGCAAAAGGGTAAACACAATAAAGTTCAGAAGTACTGATTGAAACCTTTTTGGCATCAATTAAAATGTACAAATTCGACTAAACGCCCTTAAAACAAAAAATAATTTTTTCATCAGACAACGCCACCAGCGCTCAAGAGTGTTTTAACAATGGCTAAAATCAACGAATTAAAGTACGAGTTGCCTTGACCAACCCACCTCTATTCTCCTGATTTAGCTCCCAGTGACTTTACTTTGTTCCCAAATATCAAAAAACAAAATCCTTGCTGGCAAGCGTTTTTACCTGCAAATGAAGAATGCCAATTACAGTTTAAACCACTAATTTTGATACGCTTTGACGGTTAAACCTATTTTTAATACAAGGGGATAAGAAATGCTAGCGTGGACTAAGTGTATTGAAGTTCTCAGGAGATTGATATTGAAAAATAAAAATATTTTTGAAAAACTAACTATTGCTCTTTCATTGATAGGCTAAATAAGTTTCCGAACGGCGCCCTCGATATATTTGTTTGGTTCCCCTTATACATTAAGGGTTCTTCCGAACAATTAAATTTTATTCCCATACGATAATCATTGCATCCACATGCGTTTGTGCATATTCCTTTTGTCTAGATGGTCGGGCTGGAAGAACCAAACCATGCATGAGAAAACAGAACGCGAATTTCGGATAGTATTGTGTGGAATATCTAGATTACGGACTTACCTATACGCTTCTCTATTACATAGTCTTCATTTGGATTAATAGGAAAATCCTCGGAAATATGGCAAAATGCTCCGTTTTAATGACTTGGAGAAGAAACTAAATGTTTCTATTTTTTCCTTATTTATCTATTCGGATCACGAGGGTACGATCGGTGGTTAATATTTCTTATTATCGTATCTTGTATTTATCACCTACCCCTTCTTGTGCTGCAAATTCTTGCAGTCGTATATAATTTTATTATTGACTATTTTTAATTGTATTTTCGCATTTCCAAAACTTTACTTATCATGTTTCACACAATTGAGGCATCAATTAGTACTGAATGATTTTATTTCGCCCATTCATTAATTCCGCCGGAGAGAATCTCATTCGCTAAAGATGTCATCTATTCTTATTCTATTCTATCTATTCTTATTCTTCTACTATTCTATTCTATTCTAATTATCTATTCTATTCTATTCTATTCTAGTTTCTATTCATTCTATCTATTCTATTCTTTTCTTCATTCTATTTATTCTATTCTATTCTATTCTATTCTATTCTATTCTTATTGATTTTCTCTACTCACTCCTATTCATTCTAGTTCTAGTTCTATTCTATCTATTCTGATTAATCCATATCTATTTATTCTATTCTATTCTATTCTATTCTATTCTATTTCTATTCTAGTTCTATTTATCTATTCTATTCTATTCTATCTATTCTATCATTCTATTCTATTCTTATTCTATTCTATTCTATTCTCACTATTCTATTCTATTCTTGTCTATTCTATTCTATTCTATTATTCGTATTCTATTCTATCTATTCTATTCTTTCTATTCTATTCTTATATCTATTCTATTCGTATTCTATTTCTATTCTATTCTATTCTATTCTATTCTATTCTATTCTATTCTATTCTATTCTATTCTATTCTATTCTATTCTATTCTATTCTATTCTATTCTATTCTATTCTATTCTATTCCATTTATCTATTTTCTATTCTATTCTTATTCTATTCTTTCTATTCTATTCTATTCATATTCTATTCCTATTCGTATATTCTCTATTTATTCTAGTTCTATTCCTATTCTTATTCTATTCTATTCTATTCTATTCTATTCTATTCTATTCTATTTCTATTCTATTCTATTCTATTCTATTTATTTCTAATTGCCTATTTAACTAGTTCTATCTTCAATTCTATTCTATTCTATTTCTATTAGTCTATGTCTATATTCTATTCTATTCTATTCTATTCTATTCTATTCTATTCTATTCTATTCTATTCTATTCTATTCTATTCTATTCTATTCTATTCTATTCTATTCTATTCTATTCTATTCAAAAGACTCTCGTAGATATCGTCAGATTTTTTTAAATAATTGTTTGGCGGGTTTAACCGCGGCTACTTGTAATATGTTTAAAATGATATTCGTCAGCTAATTTAAACTTTGATTGGAATGGTGGACCATTGTCACTTCTACATATAGTGCAAATAGCGAAACGTGAAAAAAGGTCTTTAACCTTACAGATTATGTCATATTCTGTCATGGACGAAAGAGGGAAAAATTCAAAGTATAGCGAATAATAGTCCGTTACTATAAGATACCACTTGTCGTATTTAAAAAGGTCCAAACCAATCTTTCCCATTGGTCGGGTTGGAAGTTCCTCAGATCGAAACGTCTCACACTGATTATTTTTTTCCTGTATGCATTTTGAGCAATTTCGAACAATTTCTTCAAATTGTTTGCTAATACGGTGTTCTCACCAAGCTTTGAAATGTTTTCCCTTTATAAGCACTTCAAAACTAGTCGTTTTCGCCATACCAAAAAACAAGTTTTCCTCCAAAACACGTCAATTTTAGAATGTGAACCCACCTAATTTGGAATATACCCCGAATAGCATACCCTATTCAAAATATATGTCAAAATATTGAAATAAGTTTCATAGAAAAAAAGAATAAACAAAGGCTTTTAAGAACATGGACATGTGAAATTAACATAAAAAAATTCCCTTTGCGCTCACAGTAATTATTTGGACATAGGTTGTATATATGTGAATTTCGAGTAAATGTGAATTTCTAGTTTCCATGGTAACTGTCAAACTAAAACATCTCAACCCGGTGTGAACGGTGAAATTTTGGAAAAACGAATGAGGAAAACGAGTCGGTGGGAACATAGCATAAGACCTAACCACCACACTGAGTTTTGAGTCAGTCGACGACATTTGGTAATACCCTGATGGCCCATGCAACTCTGGCAGTATAATAACAATTGTTCCCTTTACTAACAAATTTTTTTTCAAATGAAATATCATACTGGTAGTATGAAATATGGTACTGGTAGTAGGGTAACAAAGATGCTGGCAATTTATCCCGACTGGGCCAGCCATCCGAAGAATACTGAACTAAGCTTTTACAAACCGGATCGTTTTTCTGAGCATCTATGATCTTTGCTATATAATAGTCTCTAACGGAAACGTTATGAACTACAAATCGAACAAAAGCTTCTGTCTCTGTTTCCAACTCCTGAGGTTCATTGGCCCTGGACTGCGGGACACGGCATCAGCCACTTTCAGATCTTTTCCTGGCACATATTTTCACCGGGTAATCATATATCTTAAGTCGCATTCCAAAGTGCTGCAGTCTCGGTGTCAACGAATCGAGATTCTTCACTGTAATATTTCAAGTAGCGGCTTATTGTCAGTTTCAAAGATGACATGAACTCCTGTTATATACTCAGACAATTCCTCCGCAGCCCATGTGATTCCTAATGCCTCATGCTCGATTTGTGCATAATGTTTTTCTGCCTTCGTCATGGTTCCAGAAATATATGACACCAATTGTTTATTACTTTGGTCATGTTCCTGGAAAAGGCATGCTCCTATGCCAAAACATGATGCCTCTGAGCTAACACTTATTTTCTGTGATGGGTCGTAAAATGCCAAAATTAGTGTTTTTGTCAAGCTCCTCTTTATTTCCAAAAAACCTTTTCTTGTATTTCGTCCCAAACAAAATCGACATTGCCTCCCGTGTAAAAATTGGGGGATCTGATTTGATATGGTTAGATCTGAGCCAAGATATGGTCAGATCTGAGCAGATCTGAAAAATGGTTATATTTGGTCAGATCTAAATACTATGAAATTGGATCTGATCAGATCTCAAAAATGATCAGATCTAATTTGATATAATTGAATATTATTTGATACATTTGTATCTTTCGAGATCTTTCAACAGCATAGGATACCTGCTCATAATAAAAGCCCATAATTTGTATATAATATGAGATCAATTTATTTATTTAGTAATACAAAAAGTATATGCATTACATACACTCAAAAAATTTTGATATAAATTGAATTCCATCAAAGCCAATTAAGGACGTATTGACAGTTGAGTTGGAGTGTTTCAAGGTTTTTTCCTTTGTTTTTTCTTTAAGTCAATCTGTAATGAAATTTTGTAAATAGAATTAGGAATTAAATTGAACTATGTAAGCAAGTACACGCAGAGAAGGAATATGATCACCTCAAACATGTTTCAAGAGCAAAATGTTATTTTTGTATGGTGACCATGTAACATGTTTGTCACTAAAATGTTATTTTCTCGTCAAATATAAACTGCTTGCCGAAATCAGATGCATGATTTCCGAGAAAATAACATGGTTGCGAAAACCATGTTACATGGTCAACACCCAAAAATATCATTGTGCTCTTAAAACATGTTTGAGGTGATCATATTCCTTCTCTGGGAGTATAAGGATTGCTTTGGATCATTCTTCTTTATTTATTTATTTATTCATTATAATACAAAAGCCTATTGGCCAATAACGTTGCAATAAAATTAAAATAAAATTTGCTAAAAAGGTTATAATTTTATGTTGCTTTTAATACTCACATTTAATGAGAATTCGTGAATTCACAGTGATCAACATATCGAGTGATGCCCGATTCAATGTTTAGCTCAATAACATGGGACATCTTTCTTATAATCGAGTCCGAGCGGCATATCACGTTGCGTTGAGAAAATTTAGAGAATCTTTGAAGCAGTAAGAAATATCACCAGCATTACTGTGAGGAGATAATCCACCGCCGAGATAATTTTTGGTCGGAACTGGGATTGAACGCATGACCTTTTGAACGCAAGGGGCATGGATACCAGTACCACCGTGGTTTCCTTTTTCCTAATCTAGAAAGTATTAAAACATAAATATGAAAATGACTACGAAGGAAATAATAAATACAATCTACTTACCTACATAATATCCGCAATAAAAGAAACTACACTTAACAAATTAAAACAATTATATTGTATTTCTTAACTTTCTCGCTTTTCTAGTGTTTAGTGATGCTCCCGACGGCGTTTACATTTGACATAATGACATTGGGGTTTTTGTTGAAACTGATGGGCCGTTCACACTAAAGGCCGAATTGGTGTGTCGAATTTAATGGAAACATGAAGGACTTTTATAATGTATAGAACCCATTTATTAGAAAATATCGATGTCTCCATTCCAAAGTACGCTAAGTCTAAAAAGTGAATTGTACAGGAAACAAGTTCAAAGTTTTTTTTTTGGAATTTCTCAAATGCCCTATAAGATATAAATTCAGTTTTTTTTTCGGTCTTAAAATCATGTTTATTGTGGATTTTTTAGTATGTACATGGCTAAAAATGATAATCATCTTAAGGATGCTACAAATGGAATAAAAAACTTATGATACCTTCATCCTATAGAGTTGGGTATAAAAACAAGACAAAAACCCCACATACGCAAGTACTATGAGCACCACGTACATACATATGCACATACACGCATTCACATATATGAGCAAATAACATAACATTGCCGAAAAGGACAATAACAGACTTTGCTATATGCGAAGAAAAAATTCTCTGACACACCTCTAGAAAATAAAAAAAAAAACAACGAAATCGTTTCGTTTATACAATGACTATTGCAAAAGATTTATTAATGAAAACCTCAAAGGCAAAAAGTGAGCTGAAAAATGCATGAATTTGTGCGAAGAACAAATGAAAAGAAATATCTGCAAAATTAAATGAGAATACGTGGGCAGTGACCATCTAGTTCGAAAATACACCATGTATAAACAATTTAGGGATTTCTTTTTTTTAATTTATGAAAAAGTTCTTACTACCATACGGGACTTTCACCGAAATANTATCCGATGGAATTCCGGATTCTGTGACTACAACAATGGTTTTTTAATATTTATATACTAAATTTAATTTAATGCGTTTTACTTTTTTTAATTGCGTAAATTGTATTTACTTGTTAAATTTCAAATAACAGAAGTTTCTTTTTTTTCTATCTATCATATCGATATCCTCATTCCAGAGTACGCTAAGTCGATTTAGAATTAAGAGAGAGATTGTAAACGCAAACGTTGTCCAGATAACCAAACAGTCGTACCTTTAAGATATAGGGGCTTCTCAGCAATACCTCCTTGGTTTTCTGAGCTTCAGATAGCACAATTTTGTTTATTGACGCAGGCACCGAAGGTTAACAAAGTCATTAGTCAAGATGATTATCCGATGGAATTCCGGATTCTGTGACTACAACAATGGTTTTTTAATATTTATATACTAAATTTAATTTAATGCGTTTTACTTTTTTTAATTGCGTAAATTGTATTTACTTGTTAAATTTCAAATAACAGAAGTTTCTTTTTTTTCTATCTATCATATCGATATCCTCATTCCAGAGTACGCTAAGTCGATTTAGAATTTTTTGATGGAGTTCGTTGTTTTTTTATTTGGATTGATGTGAATTGCATTCTGTCAAAAGTTCGAATTTATTGGATACTTCTATCTATTGTTAAGCCTGTGACTAAAGTTTTAAAAATGTCCAATCCAAAAAAGGCAAAAAGCTTTGATCGTCATTTTTATCCATGTTCTCTTATGTTATCACTATTTTCAATTCGTACATACTAAAAAAATCCACAATAAACATGATTTTAAGATCTTATACGAAATTCCAAAAAAAAAAAAAAAAAACTTTGAACTTGTTTCCTGTAAAATTCACTTTTTAGACTTAGCGTACTTTGGAATAGAAACATCGATATTTTCTAATAAATGGGTTCTATACATTATAAAAGTCCTTCATGTTTCCATTAAATTCGACAAACCAATTCGGCCTTTAGTGTGAACGGCCCATCAGTTTCAACAAAAACCCATTATGTCACACCAAAAAAGAAAAGCGAGAAAATTAAGAAATATTTAATTCTTTTAATTTGGTATTTAAAGTGTAGTTTTTTTTATTGCGGATATAATATAGGTGAGTAGATTGTATTTGTCATTTCCTTCGTAGTCCTTTTGATATATTGTTTTAATACTTTATAGATTAGGAAAAAGGAAACCACGGTGGTACTGGTTACCATGTCCGCCTTGCATTCAAAAGGTCATGCGTTTAATCCCAGTTCCGACTAAAAATTATCTCGGCGGTGGATTATCTCCTGACAGTAATGCTGGTGACATTTCTTACTGCTTCAAAGATGCTCTAAGTTTTCTCAACGCAACGTGATATGCCGTTCGGACTCGATTATAAGAAAGATTTCCCATGTTATTAAGCTAAACATTGAATCGGACATCACTCGATATGTTGATAACGAATTCTCTTTAAATGTGAGTATTAAAAGCAACATAAAATTATAACCTTTTTAGCAACTTTTATTGCCACTTAAAGAAGAATGATCCATAGAAATTCTTATACTTGCTTACTTAGTTCAATTTAATTCCTAATACTATTGACTAAATTTCATTACAGTTTGCCTTAATGAAAAAACAAACGAAAAAACCCATGGACAACAACTCCACTGGACAACAATTGGCTTTGATGGAATTCAATTTATATCAATTTTTTTTTGAGTTTATGTAATGCATATACTTTTTGTATTATTAAATAAAATAAGTGATCTCATATTATATACAAATTGTGGGCTTTTATTATGAGCAGGTGTCCTATGCTGTTGAAAGATCTCGAAAGATACAAATGTATTAAATAATATACAATTATATTAAATTAGTTCTGATTAGATTTGTCTCAATTTTTAGATCTGATCAGATCCAATTTCATAGTATTTAGATCTGACCAGATATAACCATTTTTCGGATCTGCTCAGATCTAACCATATCAAATCAGATCCCCCAATTTTTACACGGGATGCTACAAATGGAATAAAAAACTTATGTATATACCTTTCATCCTATAGAGTTGGGTATAAAAACAAGACAAAAACCCCACATACGCAAGTACTATGAGCACCACGTACATACATATCGCATACACGCATTCACATATATGAGCAAATAACATAACATTGCGAAAAGGACAATAACAGACTTTGCTATTGCGAAGAAAAATCTCTGACACACCTCTAGAAAATAAAAAAAAAAAAACAACGAAATCGTTTCGTTTATAACATGACTATTGCAAAAGATTTATTAATGAAAACCTCAAAGGCAAAAAGTGAGCTGAAAAATGCATGAATTTGTGCGAAGAACAAATGAAAAGAAATATCTGCAAAATTAAATGAGAATACGTGGGCAGTGACCATCTAGTTCGAAAATACACCATGTATAAACAATTTAGGGATTTCTTTTTTTTAATTTATGAAAAAGTTCTTACTACCATACGGGACTTTCACCGAAATAAAGTAAACTGTTTTATAGGAAGAATGAACTACCTCGCCCGAAAAATGAACTATTTTGTACTCCATGTTTTGAGATTTCCACGAAGTGCTCTTAAAACCATTTAGTACCATGTTGTACTTTTTATCTGTTATTCTCGAAATTATTTACTCTCTCTCATTGAAGAAAAATTAACTAAAAGTAAATAAGAAAATCAAATCATGATCATTTTAACCATATCATGATCATTTTAACCATACAGTAGTTCATTCTTACTATTTTTGGGAATCGTACGAAAATTTTCATTTGTTTTAGTTAAAAATGAACTTATGTGTACGGTCATTGAACTTTATACTCGCGTTAAGTTCATAAAATGTTTGTGGACTGTGGAAAATTTCGCACAAAAATAAT
>PGFW01045851.1:18717-30362 GCA_003123925.1 Haematobia irritans | reverse complement strand
GGGAGTCTCAAAAAAAAAAAAAAATCAACCGACGGACACCAAAAGAGATCAGTCAGACAAAGCAATTCACCTGACCTAGTAGAATCGATAATGTTTTTGTTATTGTTGGAATATCTCTTCTAGCCCTCTAATCAATGAATCGTAGACAAATGGAAAATTCAAAAACAAAATACCAAACCACTTGAATTGTGATATTCACCTGTTACCACATCTAAGCGTTTAATTTATGCCTCCTTAAGGGATGCTGTTTGTATATACGAGTATACGGATACAACAAAATATCATTTTTGTTTTTATTTCTTGGCTATAATCCTTGCAACGGGTGTTGATAATCCCAAAATTAAACAATAACATTTTTATGATAATTTCTTCTATGTTCTCTATGAATTCTTTTTTGAATGGTCCATAATTATAAAGCCGGAAATAATCCTTGAAGATTATTTCCAGTCTTATAATTTTATACGATTTCAGTTTAGAATTTTCTTATGAGTTTTCCCCGATTTAAATTATTTTGGTAATGAACTTTTTGTTGGGTTTGAATCAAAAATGTATTATTTCCCAACAAAATTTTTCATAAAATTTTTATACCCTGCGCCACACTGTGGAACAGGGTATTAAAAGTTAGTGCATATGTTTGCAACACCCAGAAGGAGACGAGATAGACACATGGTGTCAGGGTGGGCTCCTGAGTCGATATAGCCATGTCCGTCTGTCCGTGAACACATTTTTGTAATCAAAGTCTAGATCGCAGTTTTAGTCCAATCGACTTCAAATTTGGCACAAGTATGTGTTTTGGCTCAGAATAGAACCCTATTGATTTTGGAAGATATCGGTTCAGATTTAGATATAGCTCCCATATATATTTCGCCCGATATGGACTTATATGACCCCAGAAGCCAGAGTTTTACCATAATTTGCTTAAAATTTTGCACAAGAAGAACAATTAGTACTATAGTCAAGTGTGCCAAATTTTATTGAAATCGGTTCAGATTTAGATATAGCTCCCATATACATCGTTCGCCCGATTTACACTCATATGACCACAGTGGCCAATCTTTTACTCCGAATTAATTGAAATTTTGCCAAGGGAGTAGAATTAGTACTATAGTCAAGTGTGCCAAATTTTATTGAAATCGGTTCAGATTTAGATTTAGCTCCCATATATATCTTTCGCCCGATATGGACTAATACGGTCCCAGAAGCCAGAGTTTTACCCCGATTTGGTTGAAATTTTGCACTAGGAGTACAATTAGTAGTGTAGTCACGTGTGCCAAATTTTATTGAAATCGGTTAGCTCCCATATATAGCTTTCGCCCGATTTACACTCATATGACCACAGAGGCCAATTTTTAACTCCGATTTAGTTGAAATTTTGCACAGGGAGTATAATTAGCATTGTAGCTATGCGGTGCCAAATGTTTGTTGAAATCGTTCAAGATTTAGATATAGCTCCATTATATACAGCTTTCGTGCGTTTTACACTCATTGACCACAGATGGCACAATTTTTAACTCCGAATTAATTTGGAATTTTGCACAGGGAGTAGGTTTGGTTATGTGGCAGCCGATGTATCAGGCCACTTAGACTATTCGGCCATTGTGATACCACGTGGTGAACTTACTCTTATCACTGAGTGCTGCCCGATTCCATGTAAGCTCAATGACCAAGGGACCTCCTTTTTTAAGCCGAGTCCGAACGGAGTTCCACAATTCCAGTGAACACTTGAGAAGCTTTGAACCCTCAGAAATGTCACCAGCTTACTGAGGTGGATGAATCCACCGCTTGAAAAACTTTTGGTGTTCGGTCCGAGCAGGAATCGAACCCACGACCTTGTGTATGCAAGGGGCATGCTAACCATTGCACCACGGTGGCTCCCTTGCACAGGGAGTTAGAATTAGTAACATAGTCAAGTTGTGCCAAATTTTTAGAAATCGGTTCAGATTTAGATTTAGCTCCCATATATATCTTTCGCCCGATATGGACTAATACGGTCCCAGAAGCCAGAGTTTTACCCCAATTTGGTTGAAATTTATCATTAGGAGTACAATTAGTAGTGTAGTCACGTGTGCCAAATTTTATTGAAATAGGTTCAGATTTAATATAATCTCCCATATATTATTCGTTCGCCCGATTTACACTCATGATGATCACGTGGCCAAAATCTTTTATCCATTAATTGAAATTTTGGCATCAGGGAGTAGAAATTAGCATTGTAGCTAGTGTGCCAAATTTGGTGAATCGGTTCAAGATTAGATACTTCCATATATATTTTTTCTTGATTTCGACAAAAATGGTCAAATCCAACATTTCTTGTAAATCGCCACTGCTTAGACGAAAGTTGTAAAAATGACTCTGAATTCCTCTCTAATACTATATAATACATATATATATATATATAATATTAATATATATATATATATATATAATATATATAATATATTATATATTATATATATATATAGTATAACTATATATATATATAGTATTATAATATATATATATATATATTATATATATATTATATATCTATAATATATATAATATATTTATATAATATATATATATATAATATATATATATATATTTTGCTTTTTATGACGACATGTGTTTTCCAGAGTTCAATGATTGTCTAGAGGTTTTCTCGTTTTTCCACAATCCCTAAACATCTTTTTAAGAAATTAATAAATTCTTTTAATATTACAAGGGATGATGATGATGATGATGAGGAGGATTCAAAGTTGGTTAGCCAACATTTTTGTCTACCATAAAGGATATTCTCGGCTACACATACACAACAATTGTTCTTCTATGCTGCTAGGCTGTAATGTCCTTTTCAACCTGCTGTTGCTGCAAAACACCAATGATACCTGCCGCCAAGAAACACAACCACTACACACACAATTTGGATTTTGTAATGTTGAGGTGATGCAAGGATGACTTTGGATGATATGTGGCATTGCAAGGATACTGGGGAAGTGTGGACAATTTACATTGCCACCTGCTAGATCGATTACAAGATACTGAAAATACAACGTGAATAGCAATAACAATAAACGAGGACAACAACGAGGATCAGCATGATGACTATGGGGCATTTACCGGCAATAAGAACTCCCTGAGCAAGAAGGCATGTGGTGGTCGAAGCGGCAGACTAGAGAGACATATATCCATCCATTCCATTCTATGTGTTATCGCCCAAAGCACCTGTTTCTTTAAGGCTGAGGCAACAATAAAACAACTCTTGGCCATACAATTGTCCTTAAGAAGAATAAAGAATCGATTTCTAATCGGAAAAGTGAAAACGAATATGGAGATTTTTTAAAATATAAAATAATAAAACTAAAATAAAATTTTGACAAAATTTTCTATAGACATACAATTTTGACAAAATAATTTTCTATGGAAATAAAATTTTGACAAAATTTTCTATAAAAATAAAATATTGACAAAATTTTATATACAAATAAAATTTTGACAAAATTTTCTATAGAAATAAAATGTTGACAAAATGTTCTATAGAAATAAAATTTTGACAAAATATTCTACTGAAATAATGTTTTGACAAAATGTTCTACAAAAATAAAATTTTGACAAAATTTTCTACAGAAATACAATTTTGACAAAATTTTCCATAGAAATAAAATATTGGCAAAATTTCTTAACAAAATTTTCCAAAGAAATAAAATTTTGACAAAATTTTCTATAAAAATAAAATTTTGACACAATTTTCTATAAAAATAAAATTTTGAAAATTATTCTATAGAAATAAAATGTTGCAACACTTCTATAAAAACAAAATTTTGACAAAAATTATTCTACTGAAATAATGTTTTGAATAATTTAAAATAAAAATAAATCATTGACAATTTTCTACAGAAATAAAATTTTGACAAAATTTTCCATAGAAGTAAAATCATGACAAAATTTTCTATAAAAATAAAGTTTTGACAAAAATTTTTATAGAAATAAAATTTTGCCACAAATTGCATAGAAATAATATTTTGACAAAATTATCTATAAAAAATAAGTTTTGACAAAATTTTTATAAAAATAAAAATATAAAAAATAAATAACAATTTTCATAAAAATAAAATTTTAAGACAATTTTCATATAAAATAAAATTTTGACATTTTTTTTTTAACAAAATTTCTATAAAAGAAACAAATTTTATAAAAAATTTACAGAAATAACATATTAAAAAAAAAATACTCTAATAACAATAATTGTGAATATAGAATTTCAATAGAATAAAAGTAATTTGACAAATTTTATTATGGAAAATAAATTTTGACAATTTTCTATGAATAAAATTTTGACACAATTCTATATAAAATAAAATTTCACAGCACAATGTTTAGCTATAAAAATAAAATTTTTGACACATTTTTCTATGAAAATAAAATTGTGAACACATTTATTTCTATAAAAATAAATTTTAAAAAATCATTGTTGTACTTTTTTTAAACAAATTTCTCAAAAGAAAATAAATCAAACAAATTTATAAATAAATTTAACAATTGGTTCAATTAGGAAAATAAATGTGATAATGTTAATAGAAAAATTTGATAAATCTGCTAAGAGAAATAAATTTTGACAACATAATTCTTTATGGAAATAAATATTTGACAAAATTTTTATGGAAATAAAATTTGTCAACAAATTTCATAGAGATATTAAAATTTTGACAAAATTTCTATGGAATAAAAATTTTGACAAATTTGCTATAAAAAATAAAATTTTGATACATTTTGCTATAAAATAAAATTTGACAAACTTTTCTATCAAAATAAATTTTAACAAATCATTGTTGTTGTTGTTTTTAAACAAAATTTTTATAGAAATAAATTTTAAACATACTTCTCTGGAATAAAATTTTAACAAAATTTTAATAGAATAAATTTGATGAAACTTCTCAATAGAAATAAAATCGTTGATAAAATTTTGCTATAGATAATTTGACAAATTTTCTAGGAATAAAATTTGACAAATTTGTCTATAAAATAAATATTTTAAAATTTTCTATATCAATAAAATTTTATATAGAAGATAAATAATTGAGAAAAATTTTCTATAGAATAAAATTTTGAACAATAAAATTTTCTATGGTAATAAAATTGTTGACATATAATTTTTGAAATAAAATTTTGAAAAAATCATAGAAATAAAAGTTTTCTTAATAGAGAATAAAGAATTAATTGAGAAATTTTCTATAGAAATAAATTTTGAAAAATTTTTCTATGTAAATAAAATGTTGACTAATATTTCTATGGAATAAAAATTTTTGAAAAAAATTTCTATAGAAAAAAAATGTTGACAAATTTTTCATAGAATTAAATTTAACAAAAATTTTATACAAAATAAAATTTGACAAAATTTTCTATAGAAATAAAATTTTGATACAATTTGCTATAAAAATAAAATTTTGACACAATTTTCTAAAAAAAATTGGCAAAATGTTCTATAGAAATAAAATTTTGACAACATTTCTTTAGAAATAAAATTTTTGACAAATATTTCGATCAAATAAAAATCCTGACAAATTTCTTAGCACATTAAATCCTGACAAAACTTTTTTATAGCAATTTAAATATCCTGACAAAATTTTCTGTAGGAAAATAAATATTTTGAAAACATTCTTCTATAGAAATAAAATTTTGATAAATATCTTTTTCTATAGAAATAAATCTTTGATAAAATTTTACTAGAAATTAAAATTTGATCAAAATTTTCTACGGAAATAAATTTTTAACAAAATTGTCTATATAAAATAAAAATTTTACTCATAATTTTTTTTTATAGAAATAAAATTGACAACTTTTCTATAGCGAAATAAATTTTGATAAGTTTCTTAGAAAATAAAGATTTAAAATTTCTAACGGAAATAAAATTTTGACGAAAATTATTTTATAGAAATAAAATTTTGAAAATTTATCAATTAGAAATAAAATTTTGAAACTTCTCTATAGAAGAAAAATTTTGTGAAAGATTTTCCCTATAGAAATAAAATTTGATAAAATATTCTATAGAATAAATTATGACAAATTTTCTAAAAGAAATAAAATTTTGATAAAGTTTGCGATAGAACTAAATTTTCGAAAAATAATTTTTCTACAGAAATAAATATTTGGACAAATTTTTCTATTAAAATAAACTTTGACATCATTTTATAATAAATAAAAAATTTGAGAAAATTTTCTATAGAATAAAATGAGAAAATTTTCTATACGAAATAACATTTGAAAATGTTAGTGGTAATAAATATGACATAATTTTCTATGGAAATAAATTTGACAAAACTGTTCTATAGAATAAAATTATTGAGAAAATTTCTATAGAAATCAAAAGTTTGAGAATTTTCTATAGACAAACTTTAATCGCTGCAAATAAATATTCAACAGGAGCTCCTGCACACATGGTTTCCTCCTATCATTTCCGTCCACAAGGTCACAGAATCCCTGGAATCTCAATCCGTTAGACTTTTGTGCTGGGCAATTTGGAGAGTTCGATTGTGTCCTAAAAAATAGCAAAAGTGTATGTCATTCAAGATACGCTAGGAAGATCAGATATACATCGAAGCATTTTCGTGCCGTGAAAAGCATAATTTCTGCAAAAGGTAGGATTTGTTATCATGTAGCTTACAAAATTAAACGCAATCCAGTAATTTATGATTCATGGAATTTTAATAATGTTAGTTTATGTTTAAACATTGCATACGGTTGCTAGGCAAAACTGGTTACTGATTATCAATCATAGCGTTTTATTGTGTAGCTACAAATATTTTGAACGTATTCCGAACGACGCAATGTGGTCAAATGATCATACATAGAAAAAAGAATACGGCTCAATGCAAAGAATTATCTCGCACATTGCATGAGCAAGAAGAACACAAAACCGACGTAAGAAACAAGTAGGTGGAATCTCCTATTTGGCAACCACACAAAGTGCACAAATCGCCTTATATTTTCGACCAAAAATTTAACTTTGGTTTAAGAACTGCTTGAACCATAGGATTAATTATTATTTTGAGTGTTATTTTTTTTTCTTCTTTAATTGCGGAATTTCAGACCTTTATTGAGATGAAAAAAATACAAAAAACGAATTCACTTGGGATATTTGGAAACTCTCAAAGATAAAATTTTTGAATGGAAATTCTTGTCATGGAATTTTATACTAATATTTAATAAACTATAGAACAGATTTTTTTTGGGACTATGTGAGACAGTGGTGATATTCGGTATTCATCTTTGAATTTCTGAACACAAAGTTAGACAAAGATTTTAAACTACATGAGACGTACAAATTATGAATATTTTTAAGCGAAATAAATTATACAGATGAATGTATTTTCTTTAAGCGGAGAAACAAGATTGGTGCCAATTTACTCTCCATACAGACTCTTCATCACGGTTAGTTGCTTATCTTAGTGATGAGATTTCTTTTGTTAATGAAGGTGAATGTAGATAACGATTGGTTTATGAGAACTTCGTGATGTAGATCGATAATAGTAGCAGGAGTTATAAGTCATTGCGAGTGATTCGTTTCGTCGATGATCGGAAAACTGGATATTCTTCGAATTTGTAGTAATTGGGAAATAATATATTCTCGATTTTAGGTTAATCGGGAACTTCTGATAAGTATCGCTTGATTTCAGGTGGTTGTTCATTGATTGCTATTTATGTACTCTGCGATAAATTGACTTGTGATATTAGCTCTGAAGTATTGATAGTCGTCTGGTCCGATAACAAACTTTGAATCAGTAGTAGAGTTCGAAGTTAGCTAATTAGAGATGACTACCTTTACAGCTAAACTAATAAGAAATGTAATCCGAAGATTTCATGAAGGAATTATAGGTAAGGAGGTAGTATATACAAAGTTTCAACGAAGAACAAGTGGGCCGCGAGTCTAGTGGATAACGGTAGACAGAAGGGGACGTAGAATAAAAAAAAAAGAAAAAAAAAAAAAAACCAACCCAAAAAAGAAATTAAGCCAAATATTCTCATTGTGGAATTCAGTAGCGAAGGTCTCATAGCAAACTTTAGGCTTGTAGATCTCAGTGGAAGACTGTAGTCCCGAATGGTCTCTTATGGTGAAACTAGCTGAAGGTCTCAGTGGGGAGCCTGTAGGTTTAAAATTTCAAAGGAAGAATGTAGACTAGAAGAACCACTGAATAAGTTTTTTTCTTTTTTTTTTTTTTTTTTTTTTTTTTTTTTGTTAGACCCGAAGGTCGCAGTGGAAGAACTGTAAGCCCAATAGTCTATGTCCAGATGAGACCATTTCTCAGAATCGCAGAACTGGGAACATTTCTCGTTAGGGATTTATGCCGAAGATCTCCGTGGTAGAATTGTAAGCCAAAAGCGTTCAAGTGTGAAACTGTAGTCCAAGTATCAATCGAGAACTGTATGCAGAAGGTCCAGTGGAAGATTGTTAAACAAAAAAGTCTCTGTCGTGGAACTGTAGGTCCGAAGGTCTCTGTGGAATAACTGTAGGTTTCAAAGGTTTCTGTGCTAGAACTGTTGGCAAAAGGTGTCAGTGATGAAACTTAGTCGTTCAAGGTTAAGTGGAAGAATATAAGCCCAACTATTCAGTGGTGAACTGTAGAGTCCAGAAGGCCTCAGTGGAAGACCTGGTACCCCCGATGGTCAGTGGGATATGTAGACCCAAAGTCTCAGTGGAAGTGGAAAACTATAAATCCAACTAATTCAGTGTGAACTGTAATCCCAAAGACTCACGGAGACCATTTATCAGTCCAGTCCAGAACTGAGGCCATTGCTCAGTTCTGGAACTTTAGGCGAAGATCTCGCGTGGTAGAATTGTAAGCCAAAGGTCTCAGTGGTGAAACTGTAGTCCCAAGGTGTCAAACGAGGAAACTGTATGCCAGAAGGCCTCAATGTGAAGCTGTTAACAAAAAAGTCTGTTGAACTGTAGGTCGAAGGCCTCTGTGGAATACTGTAGGTTACAAAGGTTTCTGTGCTAGAATGTTGGCCAAAGTGTGTCAGTGATGAAATTTAGTCGTTAAGGTTAAGTTGAGAAAGAATATAAGCCCAACTATACTCAGTGGTGGACTGTTAGGATTCGGAGAAGGACCTAGTGGAAAACTGTACACTACTGTCACAGTAGTGGAACTTGTAGAACCAAATGTCTCAGTGGAAGAGTGGAAGAACTATAAATCCACTAGATTCAGTGTGGAACTGTAATTCCAAAGACCTCAACGGAAGAACTGTAGGCGTGAATCTTAGTGAAAGAAATTTAGGCCCGAAGGTCTCTGTAATAGAATTGTAGGCCAAAATGTCTCAGTGTTGGAACTGCAGTCCCAAAGGTCATAGTGGAAGAACTGTAGGCCTGAAGATTTGAGTGGAAGAACTGTAGCCCCAAATATCTCAGTGGTGGAACTGTCCGAAGGTGTCAGTAGAAGCCCAACTATCTCAGTGATGGAACTGTAGACCCAAAGGTCTCAGTGGAAGAACTGTAGGCCTTGAGATCTCAGTGAAAAAACTATAGGCTCAAAGGTTTCCGTGGTAGAACTATAGGCCAAAAGGTCTCAGTGGTTCGCCCGAAGGTCTCAGTGGAAGAACTGGAGATCTGAAGTGAAGCTGCATATCTAAATATCTCAGTGGTGAAAATGTAGTCCCAAAGGCTTCAGTGGATGAAATGTAGGCCAAAAGATATTAATTCTGAAACTTTAGGCCCAAAGTTCTCAGTGAAAGAACTGTATATTCGAAAATCGCAGTGGTGAAACTGTAAACCCACATACCTCACTAATGGAACTGTAGTCCCATAGTTTTCAGTGGTAGAACTGTAGGCTAAAAGGACGCAGTTCTGGAACTTTTGGCCTGAAGATCTCTGTGAAAGAACTGTCGGTCCGAGGTTCTAAGTGGGGAAAAATATAAATTCGAAGATCGCAACCAGAAGGTTGCAATGGAAACACTATAGGCCAAAAGGATTCAGTTCGGGTACTTTAGGTTTCGAAACCATAAAAAGTTACTATGAGAGACGGTGCGTGTAATGGCAAGATAAACCCCAACAATCCATCGGTCATAGCTGCCGCATGTGACCAGTAAGATGTTCCAAGGAAAGGACGACGCCAGAAACAGATACCAGAGGGAAATAAATGCCACGCAGTCCATAGAGCCAATACGGGCCGTATTCGATGATTGGGCACAGGATACACATAAAGCGATACCACGGAAAGGACGACGAAACTACTGTGGGGTGAAACAGTCAAGAAAAAGTCTGGAGAACTACTCAATGATGACAGTCACGTTGGCCGTGGGAATAATGACCGCGCACCTAGAATTTAAAAGTACATTTGCTACTGTCCTGCCTTTATTAGGCAAAAAGTTAACCATATCGGTAAATTAGGTGATTCGGGGAGCATGAACCCACTTTGGAAAGCCGGGCCTGGAAACCAAATTAGGCAATTCGGTTAGAGACTTGTTCCCAGAAATAAAAGAAGCGATTGATGGAAAGAAGAAGCTCAGAAGCGCTTCAACAAACCGAATACTGGCATGGCCGGTATATTGTCTGACAGCTATGAGACAGGTCCAACCTGAATCCTCTTTCAACCAACCAACCTTTGGAGTAACAGCTTTTAAACTTCGAGTGTAGTGTAGTGACCATCAATATTTTTATATTTTGGCGGGGGTCGGTGTTACGCAGATTCTTCCATATCTCCCAGTTGAATGCGCGAATAAACAACACAACCAGATTAAGGTCTTCTCTTTCACTGCGCTGCGGTTTTGCTTATTGGGGGGTGATGCAGGGGAAGCGTATACCTACTAAAGGAAACTCCAAAACATCCAGATATTACCAAGCCATAGCCAAGCATTTATCTTTTGTCTAATTAAACAACAATTGTCAAACATTGGGTTTTTGCCAGTCTATGACTAAGGGCCAAACAGCGGCCACAAATAAACGCAGCCAAACGCCATACTGAATGCATGAAGGGAGCCAAACCCAAATAAAACCAAAAAAAAAAAATAATAACCGAAGCTGGGTACCATAAACCCCCAAACACTAGAATGGATAATCCTTTTGTGAAAACAAATATTGAGATTCTTTCATTTCTAGCCTATGGATTTTTCTCCTTCTCGTATGATAATACCTATTGAATTGGGCTATCAGTCGTATGGAGACTTGCAGCTTGTATGCTGCAATGTTGCTTTTCTTATTTCTGGGCTTCTGGTTTTTAATGGTGGCCGTTGGCTCTCGCCTATTGCTACCACTGTTGTTGTGGTCGTTTAAAGGTCCTTTGATGGTCGTCAAATTGATAGCCAGATTTGTGCAATTATCATTTTAATAATGCAACAATCTTCCCACGGATATATGAGGACGCAACATGCTGGTTTTCCAACACACTCACGACAGTTCTTTTTCGTACAGAGAGTAAAACCAATGTGGGGTTTCCTGGGAATATAAGGGCTCCCAGCATAATGTACGATGTGGGTGCATTAAGCACAAAAAAAGACATTTTCTGGTACAAAGTGTAATATGCAATCACCATCTACCAGAGTTGAATATTTATATTTCAGGATTAGAGTAGATTAGAACAAAAACAGAAATTTAGTCGAAATCGAAATCGTTTATTTTTTTTTTTTCAAAATTATTCCACATTAAGATCTATGCACTTGCATGCTTTTTGCCCTCT
>PGFW01045821.1:0-10735 GCA_003123925.1 Haematobia irritans | reverse complement strand
GAAAGTTTTCCAATTTAATTGGCTATTGATTGAATCAATGTCCATTTTAGATATAAGCACCAATAAAATGTCCTTAGCTACAAATTTTGATCCATCATATTTATGGTAACAAAGGCCACCCACGCACTCAATGTTATTAACCACAGTCACTGTTGATGTAACACATCTTGCCATATGGCCAATATTGCAAGAATGGAAATCTGTCTATAAAATGCAAATTATATTAGCACATGCTGTATGCAGTCATTAGAGCTGGTCGGCTTGCATATAAGATTGGAGACAATCCTCCTTCCTCTCCTTCATTTTTTTCTTGTAGACTAAAAATGTAGCTCCGGGCAAATGTTTAGTTGCCCTAATGTCGACCCCGCTAGCTGTGTGGCTGGTTGGCTTAATTGTTTAAACGTTGAAACTGACAAATTGCTGCAAATGAAGCTGGTGATCAGCCAAACAAATGAAACTTCCTTTTGATTGGTTGCGGCCAACACCACCATCACGATGCATATGCATACACCTGACTAACTGCTTACCAGAAAGTGCATTAAACAGGCATGAGTGTTTGTTTTCACAATGAAGCAAGTGAAAAAAAATGTTGTAGATATCTGCTACGCCATGAGATGACTGATGAGCAATGCGTAGTTGTTGTGTGTAATATTTTAGAGAACTGTGTTGGCATTTAGGATCCATTTAAATAAAAAAGAGACAAAAATGTACAATATCTTATAAACTATATGTGGGTTGGAAACAGTTCAGAAAGAGGCGAGATAAAACAATGTATATTTGGCAATAATTGTTCAGGCCGGTCAATATTAGTCAATTTAAGCCATGTCGGCTGTCCCTTTATACTCCACCGCAAGTCCCTTTCGGACCAACATATGTGTATAACATCTTTCGCCCGGGTGACTCATTATGAACAGAGCTAAATGTTTACTCCTTTGAAAGGCATTTGAGAAATGTTAATCGAAAATGTAGATCTAGGAGAGTGGGTGGGCAGGGAATAATATAGTCGGGCCCCTAGTCGGACTTTAGGCTTCCTTATGTTGTAGTTTTATACCCACTCACCCATGGGTGGGGTGTTTACATAACTTTTTCATTCGTGGAAATTTGGTAGCATTGGTGTATAATTGGTCTCTAACACCATTAGGTTCGTCGCAAAAATTGGTCCACATGGTTCATAATTATAATATTAGGCCCATGACAAACCGATCCCCTGATATGGCTTGCGGATCTCTAAGACATCCGATCCGACCTGAAAAGTTGGTACATGGTTGTTAGTATGTTGTCTCTAACACATGCTCAACAAATTGTCCACATCGGTTCATAATTTATTATATAGCTCCCATATAACCTCGATCCGCCAGATTTGACCTCCGAGCTCATCGGATTCGGTTGAAATTGTGTTACGTGGTGTTAGTATATGGTCTCTACACACAAAAAAAATCTGAACTTCAATCACGAAATTAATTGATCGCATATTAATTTTTTAATTGAAATGTCTTCAATCAACAGCATGATATATCAATTAACAAAATTAAATTGAAGGTAAAATTCAAAGATTTAATTGATCAATTAAAAAATTAATTGATAGCTAATTAATTTTTGCTGATTGATTTTTGTTCAATTAAAAAATTTGTGATTCAATTAAATTTTTAATTGAATATTTTTTTAAAACTCAATTAAAAATTTTAATTGGAAAAATTTCGTGAAATTTTTTTCTGTGTAACTAATCATGGCAGGAATTGGTCATATCGGTTCACTTAATCATATGTAGCTTCCCCATGATAAACCGATCCCCAGATTTGAACTTCGCGGAGCCCTTGGAAGAGCAAAATTCAGACACCGATCCGGGTACGTGGTGTTAGTATATTAGGTTTCTAACAACCATGAAAAAATTGGTCCATAACGGTCTTAATTAATATATAACCCCATTTAAACCGATTCCTCAGATTTTGACCTGTCAGAAGCTCGTTGAGGAGAAAAATTCATCGATCCGGTTGAAATTTGGTACGTGGTGAAATTAGTTGTAAGATTGCTCTAGTATAATGGCAGCTAGCAACTGCATGGCCAAAGATTGGTCCATATCGTCCTATACGTTTATATATACCGATCCCCCAAAATAATCTACCAATTTTATTTCTATAGAAAATTTTGTCAAATTCTATTTCTATAGAAAATTTTGTCAACATTTTATTACTATACAAAAATTCTTTCACAGATTTCATTTCTATAGACAATTTTGGACAACATTTTATTTCTAAATTTTGTCAAAATATTATTTTTGTGAAAAATTTTTTCTGCTATAGAAAATTTTGTCAATGTTTGCTGTATAGAAAATTTCGCTCAACATTTATTTCTATTAGAAAATTTTGTCAAAATTTTTATTTCTATAGATTTTGTCCAAAATTTTTGAATTTACTATACAAAGAATTTTTGAAATGATGTTTATTTCTATAACCGACAATTTTGTCAAAATTTTATTTCATAAAATAGAAATTTTGTCAAATTTTTTTAATTTCTATAGAAAATTTTTGTCAAATTATATTTTCTGTTATAGAAATATTGTCAAATTTTATTACTATAGAAAATTTTGTCAAAATTTATTTTTAAATTTTGTCAAATTTTATTTTAGTAGAAAATTTGTCAAATTTTATTTGGTATAGAAAAATTATTGCTCCAACGTCTGCTTTTATCTTATAGATAAATTTTGTTAAATTTTAATTTGTTAAGATATATTGTCAAAATTTTATTACTACAGAAAAATTTTATCAAAATGTTATGTCTACATAGGAAATATTGTGCAAGTTTTATTTCTAATAGAAAATTTTGTCAAAATTTATTTTTAAATTTTGTCAAAAATTTTATTTCTCATAGAAAAGTTTTGTCAAAATTTTATTTACTATTAGGAAATTGTGCCAAATTTTATTACTATAAGAAATTTTGTCAAAAATTTTTATTTCTATAGGAAAATCTTTGTCAAAAATTTTATTTTGTATAGAAAAATATTGTCAAAGTTTTATTTCTATAGAATTTTGTCAAAATTTTATTTGTTATAGAAAACATATTGTCAACGGATTTTGTTACCTATATGAAAATTTATTAAATTTTATGTCTATAGAAAATTTTGTCAAAATTTTTATTTCTGATAGAAAATTTTGTCAAAATTCCGTATAAAAGTTTTGTCAAAGAAAGAAAGTTTTTGTCCAAAATTTTATTTCTACAGAAAATTTTGTCAATTTTCTTTTTTTTTGGCTATAGAAAATTTTTGTCAACATTTTTATTACTATAGAAAATTTTGTCCCAAACTGATTATATACATATTAAACGGCCTTTTTTTGATTAATATATCGCCCGTATGGACTAACTTAGCAATTGGAGAAGAACGGTGATTAAGAAGATTTAAGATACCTTGTACAGCGGCAACCTGCAAGTAATTCGATTGTGGAATAAGCAGTTTTTGGTACAAGTTTCTATGCAATCCATGGTGGAGGGTACATAAGATTCGGCCTGGCCAAGACTTACGACGTATATAGTTGTTTTAAATTGAAGAACTAAATGAAAAATCTCACCCCATCGCACATCCCTAATATACCACAGTAGCTAAGTGTTGAAAAATTTATAAGACCAAATTAATTAAACTGGCTTCCCAAAATTCATTACAGCTCCTTGCATAGACAACAATGTGCTCTGGATACTAGATACACGTTCACACAATTTCCAGTCTACGTGAGTATCTGTGGTACGGTCTGCCGTGTGGCTAATGTTTGTAAATGGTTTTTAAACAATTCATTAGAAAAATTTATTTAACTCTATTACATTGCAGCATTAACACCAGACACACGCACACACAGATATGTGAACATAAAATTGATGTTTTTGCGTTTCTAGGATTGATAATTATTTAAACAATTTGGACATGAAGTTAGCTACAATAAAGCGTTTGCAATTTTGTTTTTGGTTTTCTTATATCAACAAATGGAGGTATACCTTTCACCGCAGAACTATGTGGGTGGTAGCGAAAATTTTGTTTTCTTTGTTTTAATTTTTAGTGCTTTTGGCTTAGCGAATGTTAAATGTACAAAAAATCTATAGGGAAAATAATTTAAACTTCTGTTGTACTTCCGCGCATGTGTCTTAAGTCTTTTGTTTACGGGGCTTAGCTTAGAGGAGTGTGTGATGAATGGAGGAGAAACATTCGTTTTATCTTTATCCGCCAGGAAAATGTTGAAATTTGCCAATTGGCTTATAAAAAACACATTAATTAAAGTATATAAAAATTTATTGCATTTGTTCGAATAGGTCGCCGTGCTCGATTTGGCGCAATATGACCGGGAACAGTGTTAGGCTTCTTCTTGGCCAAATTTAGTTGAAAATTTGCCACGTTTGTTAATGCACTTAAACTTTAGTAAAATATATGATATATTTTTTTTTTTTAATTTTAAGCCTTTTTATAAATTTTGTGAAACTTTTAATATTCAATACTTAAGAGAACATATGTTTGATTTCGGGTGCAGATAGATGCCTAGACAATAAACTATAAAACTTGATACATTGATTTATTTGTCATAGATTATATGACAAAACGACCATATTAGCAAAGTGGACATTTATTTTCTTTGAAAACAGCTCTATTTTTCAATGCCAATCGTCGATGCTAAAAAGTTCTTAAATTCAGGTTTGATATAGTTTTCTCTAGGTGAGCAAAATTTACGTAGAGCTTATGTTTGGAAATAAAACGGAGCATCGATGCAGATCAGAATAATATAATGTGCATTTTGTCCTCACATTTTACAATAATAATGTAGATGGGAATCAATCAACAAATTTGGTTTTTATAAAATCATGAAAACCAAAATAAGAAAGTCGTAAAAATCGTGTTATTATAACCCCCACCATAGTATTAAGGTAATATCTAATTTCTAATTCAGATTGGTAAAAATCGAAATATTGGTCCTTATACCCCATTAGAGAGTTTTGTGTTCTGGTCGCGATGTCCTCCATCCGTAAAACGCACGCTATCTTCCGAAGCAAAGCCCGGCTATCGACTTGAAACTTTGCAGCAAGTAGCTGTATTGGTTGTAGTGGGAATTGGTATTGTAAATGGGCCTAGGTCTGACAAGTTTTGAGGTATAATCCTATATAAACCAATTCCCAGATTTTATTATGGAGGCCTAATGTGGACCAATTTCAAATTGAATTTCTGCTTTCTAATTAGCTAAGCGAAAATTGGTTCATAATTAGTTATAGATCCTCTGTAATAAACCGATGCAAGAATTAAAGAGTTTTATATAGGTATTTAATCTGCCTTTTTTTATTTAAACATAGACTCCATATGGACTATTTAGAGGACGATGGTAAGAAGGTTTAAGATTACCTTGTCCATTGGCAACGGTTATACCAACACCCAAGAAATTTCGATTGTGGGTGACAGTTTTTAAGTAGAAACGTTTACGCAAATATGGTGGAGGGGTAAGACTGAAAAAAAAATTTACGTGGTATTAAAAGAATTACGCACGGGGCTAAATATTAGGAAACGAAATTTACCACAATCTAGGGCAGATTTCTTTAAATTTAATGAAATTTCAATTAAAAGGAATAGTTGTATAATCTTTGCTTATAAAAATTTTTTTTATCAAAAATTCAGCAGCAAAAAAATGTTGGAAGATTGCGTTTTCATCGCTAAAGTTGTATGTGCCTTGAAATAAGGAGAAAATTCTTAAAGAAAAAATAAAAATTGTAGATTAGAAGAAATCATTCTTAAATTAACTGAAATGTTTATTCTTAAGATTTAAGATAAAAACCGGCTGATGTCTTATTTGAGAAATTTTACATTTTTGGTTTTTAAAGTTTTTTTTGGTATTAAGAAAACTTTTTTTTACCTTAAAGAATCCGTTATAATTTAGATTTCTAAACTAGCATTTGTTGGTAGGCGAATAGCTCTATTAATATATTCCAAAAAGAAATTCCATAAATGAGTATCTTTATCGCAATTTTAATTAAAAATGTCATCATTTTAAAGAAAAGTGCATGACTGGCTCGGATCAATACCAAAAATCCTAAGGGAAGGTCAACATTTTGGATTGCCAAGATATTTTTTTTTTTAGTGTACTAAGATTGGGGCCGAACAAATCAGGCCGTAGTATCTTTTTTATTTTTTATTTTACCAATTATTTGGGCCATCATTATTTTTCGTTATCATGAATTTGACCATGTGCTTCCTCACAACTGCTGACTAGTTTGTCGCCATATTAATTGATAATACTAATTTTTTTCAATAATAACAAGTTATAACGACCGTAAGTTCGGCCAGGCCGAATCTTATGTACCTCCAACCGCATGGATTGCCGTAGAATCTGTCTACAAATACTGTCTCCACAATCGAAATTACTTGGAGTTGTGGTATCTTAATACTTCTTAACATCGTTTTTCTTATTGTGAGTTAGTCCATACGGGTATAAAACTAGACGGAAAAGGTATGTATAGGTAGTCTACAAGTAATTAAGCGCAATCGATATGGAGCTTTTGCACGGTACGTAGAGAGCCAGAATTGAAATATGGGGGGTCGCTTATATGGGGGCTATATACAATTATGAACTTGATATGGATCAATTTTTGTGTGATTGGGATCAATTTATCTGAGGGCTTATATAGAACTATAGACCGATATGGACCGCTAGTTAGGGCATGATTGTTCACGGCCATACACTAGCACAATGTAGCCCGAATTTCAACTGACTGCGGGTAAAATTTGCTGCGCTCCAAGAGGCTCCAAACCAAATCTCGGATCGCGTTTATATAGGGACTATATATGATTATGGACTGAATATGGACAGCACTTTTGGCATGGTTGTTAAATTATCATATACTTCCACCTCGTACCAACTTTTCCAACGCAGAATCGGATGAATTTTGCTTCTCCAAAAGGCACCGGAAGGTCAAATCTGGGGATCGGTTAATTGGTGGCTATATACTATTATGGACCGAGTTTCGACTCAAATTTTTGCATGAGTGTTTGAAGGCATTTATTAACACCGACGTAAGCAAATTTCAACTGAATCAAATGAATTTTGTTCTTCCAACGAGGCTTTCGGAGGTTCATAATGCTGGTGATCGGTTTATATGGGGGCTTATATATAGCATTATGGACCGATTTTTGCCAAGGTTTGTTAAGAGATCAAATATTGCTGATAACCAGTGTCAAATTTCAGCCGGATCGGATGAACTTGCTTCTCTTAGAGGCTCCGCAAGCAGCAAATCTGGGGGATCGGTTATATGGGGGCTATATATAATTATGGAGCGATGTGAACCAGATTTTTTGCATGGTTTGTTAGAGACCATATACTAAAAACCATGTATCCAAATTTCAGCCGGAATTGATAAAAATTTGCTTCTCTGTGAGGCCCCGCAAGCCAAATCGGGGGAATCCAAATGCTTCGGGATCGTTTATATAGGGACTATATATGATTTATGGACTGGTATGGACGCACCTTTTGGCATGGTTGTTAAATATCATATACTGGTTCGCCACCTCGTACCAATTTCACGCAGATCCGGATGAATTTTTGCTTCTCAAAAGGCACGCGGAGTCAAATGCTGGGGATCGGTTTTTATATGGTGGCTATATATAATTATGGACCGATTTCGACCAATTTTTGCATGAGTGTTTGAGGCCATTTATTAACACCACGTACCAAATTTCAACTGAATCAAATGAATTTTGGTCTTCCAAGAGGCTTCGGAGGTCAAATCTGGTGATCGGTTTATATGGGGGCTATATATAATTTATGGACGATTTTTGCAAGGCTTGTTAGAGATACATATGCTGATACCATGTACCAAATTTCAGCCCGATCGGATTGACAACTTGGCCTATCTCTTCAGAAGGCGTCCGGCAAGCCAAATCTGGGATGGTTTATATGGGGGCTATATTATAATTATGGACCGATTGTGGACAAGTTTTTTGTGCATGGTTGTTAGAGACCATATACTAAAACATGTACGCAATTTCAGCCGGAATTGGATAAAATTTGCTTTTCTTGAGGCTCCGCAAGCCAAATGGGGGATCGGGTTTAATAATGGGGGCTATATAGTAATCATGGACGCGATGTGGACCAATTTTTTGCATGGTTGTGTAGAGACCGTAATAGTAAACCATGTACCTGAAAATTTTTCAGCCGGATCGGATGAAATTTGTTTCTCTTTAGAGGATCGCAGCCAATTTGGATGTCCGCGTTATATGGGGGCTATACGTTTAAAAGTGAAACCGCTATGGCCCATTGGCAATACCCATCCGGACCTACATCAATACACTACTTGTGCCAAGTTTCCAGAGAGATAGCTTGTTTTCGTTTGAAAGTTAACGTGATTTCAACAGACGGGCTGAACATGCTTCAGATCGACGCAGATTTTCACCCACGACCCAAATATATATATATTCTTTATGGGGTCTTAGAGCGCAATATTTTTCGATGTGTTACAAACGAATGACAAAGTTAATATACCCATCCTATGGTGAGGGTAATAAAAAATGTCCAATATTGTAAATGAAAACGGATCCATTTCTACTGCCATAAACGACATAGAGCATAATATGTTATTGTTAATTGGCATTCAATTCATTTCTCAATACATCTTCTCTGGATTGATAACTTTAATTACGTTATACAGAAAATTGTGCTAGATGCCGATATATTTTGAAAATCGTAAAACTGACGAACTTCTGGCAATAAAGTGCAGGGGTTGGTGTTTTATAATGCACGCTGGGAAAGAATTGGTTATTCAGCTCTCAACACAATGCTGCAATAGCATAATTTACTTTTTCCTAAGTAACATGGAACATTTTTATCTCAAAAATATTGTTTTCTCGCTTGTCGATCACGTAATTTTCCGAGAAAATATAACACGGTTTGCGAATAAATTTTTTACAACATTACCTAAAAAAGATAATATTCAGTATGCTTTTTGAAACACATGTTTGAAGGTGATATTCCTTCTTCATGACTGTAGTCATTATTTGACAATAGCGCCCGGTTTTTGAGTGTATTACCGTTTCATCATTGCCTTACAAACAAATTGAAAAAAAATCGATATTAAGGTTGGCATTACTATTTGTACGAATATTATTGGTATCGGTTCAGATCTTTTTGTACAGGCTTCCAATTTATGTATGTTCGTTTTTCCAATTTAGAAGTGTTTAACGCCATACTTTAGCTTACTGAAACAGTCAGCTTTAAACATGCCGATAGTAGATTTTTAATCGATTACGATATTATAAAGAAATTTAGATATTCACTTTTGATTGCTATGTTGACGACTTCTCAAAAAATTATTAATAATAAACCATTCATGTCTAAACAATAAAATTAATGCATTGATCCATTAAAATAACCACAAATATTTCTCTAAGTTTTACTCAAACAAGTGTAAAAATAATTTTAAAACAATTTATTTTCCATTTTTTATGTTTATGATTTCACTAACTCTTTTAGTAATGTCTTAAGTCTTTTGTTATATAACAAACACAACAACATTCAATGGTAAATACTTTCAAAAATTATAGGCATTGTTTGTTTGTTAAAGACCAGAACATGCAATAGCTATGTCCGTTGCATACGGATTTTGCTGAGGATATCCATAAGACGCTTCTATCAAAATATATATGAAACAAAAACAAACCAAAAAATAACATATAGAACACTTAATTAAATATTAAATTTAAGTTGCTTTGCCACATATATCGCGTGCTTAAATGTTCGTAGCAAGACTCTATATGTTTATATATATTGAGTCTAGCTTACGAAACATTCAAGTTTGATTTAGAAAATACTAAACGATAAAACACATATTAATTTGGCGAAGCCTAAAAAAACAAAGTAAAAACCGAGACAACAGGTGAACAATGTGTAAAAGTTTATTGAACACGCTAAGCAAACTAAAATTGTTTACCAATTATGGCGTAAATGTAAGACGCAGAAAAACGAAGCAAAAGTTGGTCTAACTTTTGTAACACCAACATGAAAATAATGTTTATAAACATAAAACAAAACGCAAAATCCAGCACACAAAAACAAAACGAAACATTGAAATAGTACCCCCCACAATTTATTAAATTTTACGCTTGTGCTCTATGTGGCTTAAATAGACAAGCATTAAGACAATGATTTTTTATGGCTGTAATTAAATTTTAGTTACAATAAACACGACTTGGTTTGCTGTTTTGCTCTTTTAACGTTGACACATGCAGCATGGTAATTTAAATAAATTTGTAAAGGGATTACAGCTCTTCAATAAGGGCATGTTGTAGGGCGCTTAAAGAAAATATTCATTTCTCGTGGAACGAATTTTAGATAAAAAAAAAAAAAATTTCTACTGTTGCAACAAGTTTTTTTAAGCAAAATAAAAGTACTTCGAATAAAATACTTTAAAAAAAAGGAAAACTTGATTTTTAGCTAAAATTATTTTCTTGTGTACGGTAGTCTTTTTTTCATGCTGTTTTTAATGCCACCTAAACAGTGGAAGAATAGTGAAGATCGCCCTATTGTCCACATTCTCTTGAATCTCTGTGAAATTTTTAGGTCATTTTGCGATTGTTATCCAAGGCGAAATAGTTCTAATATTTGCAACGAATTACCTGGTATGTGAGTATTGCTAATTAAGGAATTATCCACAGAAAAATTTGGAGTTATTACTAAAGGCACAAAAATATCCTCCCAAAGATTATTCCTTTATTTTAACTACACAG
>PGFW01045820.1:16763-29917 GCA_003123925.1 Haematobia irritans | reverse complement strand
GCACGGGAATTAAAATCAGAATAAGTTGAATGTCCTTTACATACGACCTACACAGAAAAAAACGTGTGTCTTATATTTAAGAAGTTTTTTACAATAATTTATTACAAGAATTTTAGTTCATTTTTCGTATCTTCAACGAAAATTAACTACTCGAAAGGAAGTTTTACAAATTCTAAGTAGCAATCGTTTAGTTCATGGCCTAAACAAATACAATGAAATTTCCTTAAAAAATTTCTTAACTGGTAGTTAAAAATTAGTTTGTCATGCTATAAAACTACTTGTAAAATGTAAAGTATTTTGTAAATAATAAGTGCAATTTACTATAAGATTTTTTTGTATGAAAAAATATTTTTTTACGAAAAATTAACTTGAAAGTGGATAGCAATTTCTTACTGACAATTCCTATAGCTAATAATTATTGGTAGAAAATTACCCAATGAAATATTTTTAGTTCACATGTAATTAAATTTATAGACATTTTAGTCAAAAATGGTAGATAATATTTCATGAAAATTTTGCAAATTTTAAGTTATACATTTCATCGTTCTTAAACTGACGTGCCTTAACGAATATTATTCTTAGAGTAAATTGTCAGCAGATGCAATGAACTAATGCATAGTACAGAGATCTTTATCGACATAGTGGAATGTGATTAATGTAAAGATGATATTACTTGAGTTTTGTTGTGTATACAAGAGCGTGGGGTTGTTTTTATTTTTGTTCATTTAGTAGTTTGTGTGTGTGTTTGTTATTCGCGGATGGTTTATTTGGCTGAATGAGGTGTTGTTTTCAATAAAGGCACATGTGTTTTTGTTGTTGTAGGAATGTTTTGGCTTTGCTTGGTTTTGTTTGGCATGCTTCAGTTGTATAGTTGGCGTTGGCGTGGGCTGTTGCATCGTTTAAGCATGTATGCAACAAGGGAAAAGGAAATATGAAGGCATGGAATATTTTGGGTTTTTAAGACATATATTGGTGTTTGTTTATTAAACCTTTTAAATGAAATTTATTAATATTTTATCGGTAGTTTAGAAAAAAGTTATTAAGAATATTTAGGAAAATATGTTGAAATTGAAATATACTTCAATGTAAAAAATTAATATTCAATTCCAGACGAATTTGGAAAATTTTTGATATATCTCAGCGTATAGTCATAAATTGGTAAGTATTTTTTTAATATGGCGTTCTTTTAAAAAGAATATTTTTTATGTACATTATTATTTGTTAATTACTTTTTTTTTGAAACCAGTTCAATGTTTTTCTTTGTTGTAAAAACAATATTTAATTTCAGAGAAACTCCAGATGGATTCGAACAAATTTAAAAAAATTAGAATTGGTAAGTTTTCTTTCAAATTTGCAAGGAGAATATTCAGACTATGCTATTTTTTATTTGGATTGCGAACAAATTAAAAAATAGTAGAGAGGTAAGTTTCTTTTAAAATTTGCTTTCTTCACATAGATATTTACGTTTTAATAGCTTATTTTAGTATTTCTTAATCATTTTTTTTTTTGGAAATCTATGAATATGTTTAATGCCCAAAAAGACAAATATTAATTTCATAATAACCCCTTAGAAATTTGAAAATGATTAGTACTGCCTTTAAGCTTGTAATTTTAAGTAAGCGAATTATTCTTAACTTTCTTTAACCCTGGACAGTCATCTTATTTTTTGTACATTAACGTCATTCTTCGTCATTTTGACTACGGCTCATTCAAGACTATAATTTTCATCGTGAGCGAAAAAGTGAACCAAACTTCAATTTATTCTTATTCAATTTGGTTTTAATTAGTATAAAACAAAAATTCATAAAACGGTCGAATAGTATAACTTAAATTTACCATTTACGCACAGTAGACTAAAATGCATTTTAAATCGAAAATTAAATTACGTGTCGTCAGTTTGACAAATGATGACTGTCAAGGGTTAACCAGAATATTTGGTTTTTTATGCATATTATATTTTTTTCATTTAGATTTTTTGAACCTATTTAATAATTATTTAATTAAAAAAATAAATATTTAATTCAGAGTAACACAAATAAATTTGGACAACTTTTTATATTCTCCCTCAGCGTTACAATTATAGTAAGAAATTGGTGGAGTTTTATATTAAAATTTGGCTTTCTTTCAACTTAGTAATGTATTTTATTATACCCTTCCACATGGATAACAACACATTTTATGCGTTTATATAGAATACTTCATTATTTCTCTAATTGTTTCAGGCACAAATATTCATAAGCGTAGGAAGGCCTCTGAGGAGGGGGCTTAGACCCCCCCAGAATTTGAAAACCTATTTTACGATTTTCCATTTTTATAAAAATAAACAAAACCCAGCCAAAAAAGCGTCGCCAAGAAAAGTAATGAAAGGATCTTTTGGATCTCGATGTGGTTGGCAAAATTGGCGAAGAAGCGATGAATTTAACATGGGCTTGTCATAAGACGGAAGTCTCACATTCAACAGCCGTTGCACTGAATTTGCATCACTTCTTAGGTGTGATCCGAATTCATGTTTTAAATGTAAATTAAAAAATTTTGTTATATTTTGTCAAATAATTTTATATATTTAATGCATTCTAATGCCTTGTCGAGAACGCGTTTGACCTCTCAAATATTTTCAAAAATTCACAAGCTTTTCAGATTGGATTTAGAACTTTTTAGACAAAATTTAAATTATTTGTACCATTTTATGAATTCTTACTTCGTTTTTAAGGTATTTGAAACAAAAGAATTAAAATTTCCCATTAAAAGTATGAAAAAACCAAGTTATAAAAAATTGAATTTAAAGAACTTCCTGAGTAGTTAAATAAAAGAACATCATTGGAGTACATCTTCTTGGAATGTTCTTTAAGATTTGTGCCTTGGAAGAACTTCAAAATTTTTTTTCCTGGGAAATGTGTTTAACTACTTTTACTTGCTTTAATTATAAATTAATTTTCGAGTTATTTTGATGTCTAATTTTTTTATTCATTTTTATGAAATAGAACATTAATTGAAATATAAATATGAAATATAAATTTTAAGCTAGGGGGCTATAGCCCCCCCTAGGAAAATTGTCTAGCTACGCTAATGCAAATATTATGAGATATGTTTTCCAAAGAAAAGTTGAATTCCTTACACCATTTGATAAAATGCCTCCAAATATGGTAAGTTACAAGCTAAAATGAAGAATTAAAATATCATATTTCATTACATGGTGTTAATTTTTAACAATTGTCATTATTGCTTCCATTTTTTTTCCAGCAAGATATGTGAAAAAAATTACCTACGATGAATAAAAAAGGATAAGTCAAAATATCCAAACAGCGATTCAAACCGAAGTAACTTGCTCTGTTCCTCGTGGTCATGAATTTTATCACTAAAAAAACAATTTGTATAAGAACTTCATCATAAGTTTTTAATAATAACGTTCTATGCTTAAAGAAAGTTAATTTTAATGGTATAAAATTTTCATTAAACAGTAAGAACGTTTTTGTTTCTTATAATATTAATTTATGTATATTTTCTATCAGTGTATCGAACGAATGCTACTGTTGCAGAGATAGGTTGTGGGAGTAATTTCATAGAAAATCATTACAATTTCCGCCACTTTGGTTGCGCCAATACCTTATCTCTTACCCCTGATGTAAAAGTATCATTGTTTCACTGTGAATTTGTTTCATATCGGTTCTGAGGTTTCAATTACGAATCGAGGCAAATAGTTAACTTGAAAACTATACAGTTTACTAACTTGAAATGCTTTAAAGAAGAAACTATTAAATTATACAATGTATAGAAAATATTAAATTATAAATGTATAAGAAATATTAATTCACAAGAACAGGGTGTTGAACTCCATTCAATTTAACCGATGAACGAAAGGGCGATTCGGTATTACAAAAATATCGACCTTTGTCCAATTTTTATATGTTCTGCTAACCATCTTACAACGATAATGGAGGGAATAAAAAGATAAATCGATTTTAGATTGAATAGTATGTGCATCCACACATACAAATATAATTCTTTCCTCACAAACCAAAAATATTTCCAATTTTCTTTTCGCGTAAAATTTCTTTTCTCTGTAATAAGCTTTTTTGCGTGAATAGTATTCATTCTCCATTTATTCTTCAGAAAATAAGGGTGTAATATGAATGAAGGCGACTGCGGCTTTAGAATGATTTTTTTTAAATAAATATTTGGTAAATAAAATTTTTTTGGTTATAAAACGTTATCAAACGTTTTATATTTTGCGTGCGATTTAGAACTCACTGTGCGTATAGTCAATATGTTTAGTGCATCCTATTCCCCAGTACCCGAGTTATAGTTTTCCTGCTCAGTGTTTGTTTGGAAGGAGTATTCCGAGGTCGAATATGCAAAACATATTTTCCTGTGCTCCAACAATGATTCGTAAACAAGTTTTCATATTTTTATTCCAATGCCCTCCGGTGGACTCAAGGTGTTGAGTGTGCAAAGGAAAATAAACTAGAAAAAACATTGGAAGGAATGATGCACCATGGATTTCTCGTATGGTAACGTCTAAGGATGTGGATGTAAATCAGCTTGTAATTTTAGCAGTAATATTCTCAGAACAAATGTGTTACATTTAATTTTTCCATGTGAGCTATGACGTAGCTGCTACACTTTCAAGTATTCCCCGCGTCAGTGAACAATTCTTCATTACATCGTTCCATACAACTTTTGCAACTACACTGGAAAAGAGTTTACAATTTTGCATAAATAAGAAGTGAAAACCGAATCGATTTAAAGTAACAATGCAATTTTGATTTAACTTGAAGCCGTTAAATAGAATTTTACATCTATCGATATTACTAAATATGTAAATATCAAACAAAATCAAATAAGAAAAAGAAAACTAAGTACATACGGCCATACCCTGCAAACAATTTGAAGTATTTCGGAAGAACTTTTCATCTTCGGAAAATAATAAATATAATATTTGTTCGTAAAGTTTTTCAAGGAACATGTGGGAGTTGTATACCACAAGCGAATAACTCTTTAAAATTATTCTATAGGTAACGCGTGAGAGACCGAATTTTCGCGGTAACATTTGGGCGTGAATATTTTGATAGGCGCAATGAAAAAAAGCGTATAATCTATCGAGATTTATCAAAAACGTTTGAGACATGTGCAAAAGTTTTGGGAGTGAAGTTTCAGAAATGCATGAATAGCTAATTTTAGAAGTTTACCAAAGCGAAAATAACATTACGATTGCTCTTAACATCTGATTTGGCAATTTTGCGTTAACATTCGCAATTTACTGTTTGATAATGGACACATAAAAAAGACGATATGATTTACGAAATTTAAATCAAACGTTAGGCGTAAGCGAGATTATGGAAGAATTATGTGAGCTGAAGTTTCGATGAAATGAAAGCGAAAGTTTAGAAGGAAGATTTTCTCAGCTTGTAGGAATGAAAGATGAAATTAAAGCTGTCATGATTTGTACTATGCGAAGTTTGAGAAGAACATATTTTTGACGATATTTGAAATACTCACAATAAGTACACAAAAATATTCGCACTCTGAGATGCAATAAACGAACGAAATATTATGTGAAAAATAAAAACAATTAGTAAAAAAAGTGGGTACATGCGAAGTTTGGAAAAGAACTTTGGTATTGTCTTGTCTTACCTGCATTAACGGTAAACGAAATGTTGTAAGTGGCTACCGCGAAGTTTGGAAGAATTTTCGTCCTTAAGTTTATTTTTTTTAAATCACGGCAAACAAAAATTCATGAATCTTTCATTTCAGTTGCGTAGCGAAGGTGAGTAGAATTTTTTTTTGTTTATCTCTCGTTGCAAAAAGTGAATTGAATGAAAAAGGATCTAGTTAGACGATTTGTATGTTTCTAACGCTTGCATTGTTTTTTTTTAAAATCATAATTTTATTATATTGTTATCATTATAAAGTATTTTTTTTAGATAAGCATCTCCTAAGCTAAAGAATAGGAGGATCCGACATGTTTTGTTTTATGTGCGCCAAGCCATGAAAAAGAGTGCTAATAGACAGAGTGATGCAGTGCCATCTGGAGAGGAAAAGGAAAAAGGTACATCCAATTTTTTCTTCGCTTCTATAGATTTAGAGGTAAGTTTGGTTTTCAGTGTATTCTAATTTTTTTTTTTTGTTATAAACAGAAATAGTTACCAATCAAATTTCAAGCCCTTCGGAGGATGTCAAGATCGTGTGGAAAACGGCAGAAAAAAAAATTTTAAGATACACTATTAATTTTTTATAATTTAATTTTTAAGTTGTTACGTAATGAATTTTTTATACTAGTCTTTATTATACTAGTTTAATATAAAATAATTTAATACATTAAATTGTATTTACTTAATTATTTAAATAAAATATTTATGTATTGAATATCAAACCAAAAATGAAACAAACAAAATCGTATTTAAACTTCAGGCATGCGAATCTTTTGAACTTCTTTAATAGGTTTTAATTGGTATTTTGGAATGAAATATAAATTCGAAATTACAGACGAATGTTTCATGCAGATTGTGGGAAAAAACTTCGCATAATACTTCTCTTCGACTTCCCAGCAAGCGTAATTAATTTAGCTTAGTTTAAAAAAGATTCGCTTACCGCTGTAAGGAAGAATATACGAAATTGCAAATGAACGTTGATACGAACCGAATTGTACGCTGGGCAGAATTACCGCCGAGAATCTTTATGAAGTCCATACAGTTTATTAAACTATCTGTCGCAAGCCGAGATGATTATATTATTATTTTTGGGAAGATTTTCTGATTTCGGACACAATACTTGGCGACGGGGAATTCGAAATATAAGATGAAACGTTCGCCGCGAACAAAACGTTGTGGGCGATTTGGGTTCTTCAGTAAGTGAAAATGGTTGACAGGGTAAGTTCTGCCAGGCCAAATAATGTTATGTACCTTCAACCCTCTATGTGTAGAAATTTTTACTAAAAGACAATCGAAATACTTTGTTGTGGTAAAACATGCCGATAGCAAGGTGTCTTCTAAACTGTACGTTATCCCACACACAGAAAAAGGATGAATTACCGACAAACAAAATTGGGTTCAGTGAATTATCCCAAACTAATTCTTCATACTTGCACACAAAAAAATTTTCGAGTTAAACTAACGCGCTAAATTTGAACTTATTTTTATTGGAAAATAAATTATTTGCTTGTAGTTAAATTTTGCCCTGTTCCTGTATAGTCGAACGAAAACAGTTCGAAGAAGAAAGGCAGTCACTCGGAATTCGAATGAATTTGGGGTTTTTTTCTATTTTTGAGAAGTTCGAGTCGTTTGTATGAGGAATACATTGCATTATTAAAAATGAGTATTTTAAAATTTTTGCGCCTGAGAAAATTCATGCAAAATGTTAACAATGCGCATTACTTTTTTTCTTGATCACTGTAGTATAATGGTTCGTTTTATACTCGACAACAAAAAATATGAAGTGACTTGCCTTTCGAAATAAAAGAACAAAAATCAATTTTCTTTCGTTTGGAATACGAAAAGCTTTCATTCGATATACAGGAAACAGGCCATTTATTATTTTTTTCAAATTTTCCAGCACAGCTTAATGAAATCTATACTTTTTGTTTAAGTTGTCTCAAAAAATTTTAATGAACTAAACGTGACGTATAAAATTCAAGTGACCGTACACATTAAGTTCAAATAAATGGAACTAAATAAACAAAAATGAAACATTTTCGTAGCGATTCCAGCGAAAAAAAATACCACGCAAAGAAAAAAAAACGTTTGGAAAACGTGTAACCGAAAAACGTTTTTGTCTTTTGTTAGCAGTTTTTGAATTGCTTCGAAAGCTTTTAAACTTTTATCACACAAAAAAATTTCGTATTGTTAACAAATTTTTATTTTTTCAATAAAAAAATTTATTTGAAAATAACGACACAGTGCCATTTCGTTATATCCAAGACACTGTTCTTTCTGACTTAGCTTTAATAAGAGCACATTTTACAGCTTCAAAATTTAATATAGTACAAATGTAATGATTGAACATTTTTTCGGAATCGTTCCGAACTATCTGCGAAATATAGTAATAAAAAACAAAAGCAAAAAAAAAACTTTGGCCGCAAGCGAGGGATCGAAACGCACCGACCCTTGGCATAGAGGTCTGACGTAGGCTATCCAGCTGCCTGCCAACGGTTGCAAACTAAATGTTTGTTTTGTTAAATAAACTTTGTTGTATTCGCGTCGGTCGGGCGCCGCAAGCCTATGCTAATAAATATAACTTATATGGATATTTTATCTAATTTGATGACCATATAACAGGTCAAGCATAGCCTCAGTGTGCTAAGTGTGTGCTTAATCGTCATTGGTCGCGGTCGCGATTCTCTCCGTCCAGGCGGAAAAGGTAAAAAAATTTTAAAAATGCTATTTAAAATCGTATAATTTTCTTCTACATTGTTGTAATTACACAAGCAAAAAAAAGTGTCCTCGTAAATTTAAGAAGATTTTTACATATAATATTATTACAAGAATTTTTGCAGAATTTTTAGTTCATTTTTCGTATCTTCAAACGAAAATTAACTACTCGCAAAAGGAAATTTTACAAATTCTAAGTAGCAATCGCTTTTAGTTCATCGGACCTACAAAATACCGATGGAAATTACCTAAAGAAAATTCTATAACTGGTGTGTAAAATCGTTTGTTATTGCTATAATGAAGACTACTTGTGTAAATGTAAATGTATTTTCTTAATAATCAAGCGCAATTTACTATAAGATTTTTTTGTTATGAGAAAAATATTTTTTACCGAAAAATGAACTTGAAAGTGTGATTTAGCAATTTTCCTTAACTGTACAATTCCGTATAGTTAATAATTGTTGTAAAAAATTACCACAATGAAAATATTTTTAGCTTCACCGCATGTAAATTAAATTTTGAACATTTCTGTCAAAAAAATGGTAAAACAATTTCATGAAAATTTTCAAATTTATAGTTAAAACGTTCATCGTTTCCATTAAACTGGTTGGCCTTTACGAATATTATTCCTCAAAGATAAATTGTCAGCAGATGCGATGAAACTAATGCATAGTACAGAGCATCTTTATCGGCCATAGTGAATGTGTCATTAATTTAAAGAATGATGTTACTTTTATGTTGTGTAATAACATTGAGGTGGGGTTGTTTTTTATTTGGTTCATTAAGTGTTATGTGTGTGGTGTTTGCTATTCTTGGATGGTTTATTGGCTGGATGAGGTGTTCTTCATTATAAAAGGCACATTGGTGTTTGTTGTTGTACGACATGTTTGGCTTTGCTTGGTTTTGTTTGGCATGCTTCAGTTGTATAGTTGGCGTTGGCGCGTGGCCTGCTGCCATCTTTTAAATATCAACAAGGAAATATAAAGGCAATGAAAAACTTATGGAATTTTTTGAATACATATATTGGTGTTTTGTTTATTAAACCTTTTAAATGAAAGTTATTAATATCTTTATCGTAGTTTCCAAGAAAAGTTATTAAGAATATTTTGGGAAAAATATGTTGAAATTGAAAAGTGTATTGAAATTTTTATTATTCAATGTAAAAAATTAATATTCAATTCCGACATGAATTTGGACAATTTTTGTTATATCTCAGCACGTAATAGCTTTAGGCCATTAAATTGGGTAAGTATTGTTTGTTTTTAATATGGCCTTTCTTCTTAAAAAATAATACTTTTTTAATAGTATAGTTATTATTTGTTTAATTAATTTTTTTTGGAAACCAGTTTAATCTGTTTTTCTTTGATTGTAAAAGCACATACTTTAATTTCAGAGCAACTCCCAAGATGGGGTTCGAAATAGAGAATTGGTATTAGTTTTCTTTTTAACAATTATGGCCTTTCTTTCAAACTAGAATATTTACGTTTTATGACGCTTTTTATTATCATAAATTATAGGTCTTTAATGACCTTATTTTAGTATTCTTTTAATCAATTTTTTGAAACCAATGTAATATTTTAATGCCTAAAAAAAACAAATGTTCTTAATTCAGAAATAAACCGCCTTAAAAATTTTGAAAAAATGTTGGTACTAGCCTTTGCTTGTAATTTAAATAGTGAATTGGTAAGGATTTCTTAAACTTTCTTATTAACGCAGAATATTTGTTTTTTTTTTATGCATAATATTATTTTTTCATTCGATTTTTTGGAAACGGCTATTAATAATTTTATTTAATTGTAAGAAAATAAATAATTTGAAATTTCAAGATAGCCAAATAAATTTGGACAAACATTTTTATATTCACCCTCAGCGTACAATTTAATAGAGAATTGGTAAGTTTTATAATTAAAACTCTGACATTTCTTCTCAACACTAGAATAATGTTATTTTATTATATCCTTCACCATTCGAAAGCAACGACAGTTTAATGAAAGTTTATATAGAAATACTTCATTATTCTCCTAATTGTTTCAATGGTACCGCTAATTTTATGAGATACCGTTTTCCAAAGAAAAAGTTGAATTCCTTAACCCATTCGATAAAATGCCTCCAAGAATTATGGTAAGTTACAAGCTAAAAATGGGAAGAAATTAAAAAATATATTTCATTACATTGGTGTTAATATTTTACATTTTATTATTGTTTCCATTTTGTTCCCAGCATAGAAGTATTGAAAAAATTACCCTACGATGAATAAAATAAGAATTAGTTTCAAGAATGTCGCACAGCGGGTTCAAAATTGACTACTCTCTGTTTTTCCACCGTGGTCATTGAATTTTTTATTCACAAAAAAACATTGTATAAGAACTTTCATCATAAGTTTTTTATAATCAAAGTACTTTTGCTGAAAGAAAGTTAATTTTAATGTATGAAAATTTTCAATCAATAGTAAAACGGTTTGTTGTTCCTTTAATTATTTTTTTCTCTGGCACCTGTGGAATGATTGAATTTAAAAATAGTTTAAATCGTCGAACGATTTTTAAAGAGACTGTTAACAATTTTATTATCGGGTTTCCCCACAAAATAAGCAAGTAAATACAAAATAATACTGACGCTTTTTAACTTGGATAGGGGTAATAAGTAATCTTATGGTGTTGTAAAAAAAGACTAAACTACAATGTTATAGAATGAACTAAAATTTTAAGAGCAATTATAAACTAGACCAAAGTTGAAAAAATCTTTAAGGCTAAATCATGGTCATATTACTACAGTTTAGCTTTCATTTTGGGCCACATGGAAAAGGGTTCAGCTGTTTTTTTCCAGTGCCAGGAAAATGGTGTTAGAACTAATGGCGTTTTTCTTTTCTTTGTAAAAAATGCAGCACAGCTTTTTGCATTTTTGTCCCGGAAAATGGTAACTACTTTTCAGGTTCTTATTCTGAAAAAAAACAGGCAAAGTGGCAAAAAAGGCTTTCGAATTCTGGTTGTGAGAAAATAGCGGCCACGCATAGAGGCAAAATTACGGGCATTTTCAACACTGCCAACAAACGAGAGTGCTCGGGATTGCCCTGTTGTCCAGTTCTTTAAATTCTTTTCTCGCCCGCTGAAATGATATGCATTTTTTTAGGTTTTTGCTCGGTAAACATTTTAAAAATGCGCATTCTGTACTAAGACAAAATGAAGGCAAAGCACTTTTTTCAGATATAGAAAACACCATAAAATCCTCGTCGATGTGAGATAATGATGTGAGGGACAATGCAATTGAAGCAAGAAAAATAATGTTTTTTTTTGAGCTATCTTTTATGAATTGTTTTACACTGCCTGCGAAAAGATATAAACGTTTATCACAAAAAAGTATATACTTTTCTTCCAAATACATCCTTCCTTACAGCGAAGAAAGCAAATGAGATAACGAACTTTGTTTTGTCTTTACAAATTTCGTTGTGAGGAAGAGAATTATTTTTTTTGCTGTGTAAGATAAGAATGAACTACTGTATGGTCATGATGTTGGCGCAATGATTTTCTTCTTTAGCTTTTTTGTTAATTTTTTCAGTCATGAGATTATAGTAGATTTCCGTGAGCTGCAAATTAAAAAGTTCAAACAGGTCCCGCATTAAAACTTCGTTGCAAAATTTTATTTCTAGAGAAAATGTGTGAAAATTTTACTTATATAGAAACTTTTGCCAAAATTTTATTTCTATAGAAAATTTTTTCACAATTTTTTTTTCTAAAGAAAATTTTGTCAACATATTATTACCTCTTTTAGTACCTCTTTGATGGGGAGGAATATATCCCTACTAAAAATGCTAGATTCAAACAGAACCCAAATTTAGTATTCTATGTATAGGTTCCTCATTAATTAAATTCCAATATAGAAAACAATATTGAGCAATTTGAAGCTGATGTTCAATTTATGATCCTGCCCATACCATAACATATGTTACGTAATGCAGTTTTACCTTCAGAAGAAATTCTTGTAATGTCATCATAAAGGGTACATAAGATTCGGCCTTTTATGGTATACTGATTGTAATGATTCCTATAAAATATTTGAAATACCACTAATTTAGTTGGGTTGGCTTAACTTGGACTTTCTTAGTTCTTTGGTGTTTGTCTTATAGTTTCTTACACTACAATATCGATCACAATTCATGAAAGGACACATACATACAAAATAATAAAAAAAAGGTTCAAAATAAATTTGTACACGGGCTTGGGACAAATGCTTGCAATGGACGGGACAAAAGTATGCCTTATCCATAATTGCAGAATATTTATATTGTTCGTCAGTCATGATGGGCGTTAAAACCTTGTCTGACTTGTGGAAATTTGCCAGAGAAGGAAACAATTGTTCCGAACGGCTTTTGGCAATTTTGTTTGATTTCAATTGCTTTAGTCAGTGTATTCCAATACAACATTGTCAGGATCTTGCATTACTTTGTATGACACAAATATATTAACGATTGCTGTTTGTAATAGGGTGGAAGGATAATTTCATATTTGCATTACAAGTGTTGTAAAGAAACATGGCCTAATTTGTCAAATAAACATTAATTTTTTGACTTTTGCAATGTCAAGATGCAAAAAGACAGATAAGTCTCGCCAATAATTTAAAAGCACGAAGAAAAACTAGAGAAAAAACTTTTCTGTCGTGATTAAATAGAGAAGCCAGAAAAATTAGAAGAATAATGCGTTCTTCGTACGCTAAGAAGAACATGCTGTACGCTTTTAATTATAGACGATGAAGAGCGTTCTGACAATCAAGCTGACAGGCATATGTTTTTTCAGTGTA